>OVAP01008152.1:0-10130 GCA_900406295.1 Aurinia saxatilis
TGGACACCTTTCCCTCTTCTTCTTTTATTGACGACGGATCTTCAATAAAGATTGGTGAATCAGTAAGAGGGTATGAATTGATGAAGTTGTTATGACAGATTTCCGCTAGCACTTTGCTAGAGAAAACGTTGTTCAACATGTTTTCGCTTAAGGGTTTGGATTTTCGGGGTTTCTTTTGGTTGCATTTAGGAGGTTTTCGGGTTGAAATCGAGGTTTTTGAGCGGTGGATTTGAGTGAGGATGATGAATTTGGTAGCCATGAGTGATGGTAATATGGTTGTTTAAGGGTATGAAGTGATTGGTTTATGGTTTGCTCTTGACTCACTTCTTGACTTATTTATACACACACACACATATACTTACATATATGTGTAGTGTAGATATGTTTATATCTTGATAAAAGGTGTTAAAGTTTAGTTTGGTATGTTATAGCAATTGCACTTTTTGGATGGAAACTAGAGATGTTAATTAGACTAACCGGCCAATTGTTATAAACTGATAATTAATTAAAGGTTTCGCAATCTGTCGTTGTACATTGCCTAACAATGAAAAGGCGATATCCTTAAAGAATATTAATGGCATATCTTTTTCTTCTGATCGTGATATTATGTAATGAAATAATTACTACAAATAAGTTTATAAAATGTAATTTCTTTACTGTATAGTATTTTAAACTACTCTTGGGTGTCCGGAAAACAAATATATCAGTTGAGCTATAGACTCTTGATTATGAGCCTTATATTTTTAGAGATTGCTTTCATCATCTGATTCGATTAGGGAAAGAACCACACCACAATTATCTTTTTTAAAAGCTCAGTTTTAATGATGATATTATGAACTCACAAAATTGTTCACTTCTCACTAAACTTTAATGACAAAAAATACTAGCTAGTACTCCCTCCGTTTCTTAAAGAGTGTCGTTTTAGACTTAATTTTTTGTTTCACAAAGAGTGTCGTTTTCATTTTCCAATAAATCTTTTAATACTAAATACCAAATTTAACCTCAAAACGAAGAAGAATATGAACAGTCAAGTTATTTTTTAGGGGCATAACAGAACTTTTAATATGTTTTATTAATTTGTGTGCAAAGAGTCAAAACGACACTCTTTGAGAAACAGAGGGAGTATTATTCTTGGCTCTCAAAAGGGTCCGAGAGTTAAGAATCAACTTCAGTTCAATCGATCATTCTCAGTCATTCCCGAAAGAAATTCAAGATGGCTTTCGATTTATTAATTGCGCTAGCTGATTGTTTTCGCATTTTTTCTTGCAGTTTAAAATAATTTTGTGATTTATTGTGCTATTGTAATTGTGAAAAAAAAAATCTAGATTATGGAGAGATGATAAAAATAAAAATGAAGCAACTTGTTCGAAACTAAGATTTTTCATTTTACAATATCGTATGTTACGGAGTGTATTTGACAGTATACATGATTATACCACATACTAATTCACATACGTACGTACATTTATTCCGACAGTCTTATTTATTTAGACTATTGGATCATGTGGTCTATATCGCTGGATCTGAAATGGTAAATTAAATTTCCAAAAAAAAAAGGACGAAGAAAGCTGGATGAAAATGAAATGTACTTCCCATTAACAAGTGACTTTACCTCTTCCTCTTCACAAAATTTCTAAAAATAGATTTGAACATCTTATTTAGAAAAAATTCGTGATCCACACATTTTTTTTCTTTTACAAATTCAAAAAGGAGGAAACCTAGAATATATGTAACCTAAATACTGACATTAGCTATGGAACCTAAAATGTGGTTTGATGTAAGAGTAGGAATGGTCCATACCCACGTGCAAATTGTTTGGTAACTATATGTTTCCTTGTTCTTTTCACTAGTACTAGTAAGCCGGTGTTATCTTATTGTCTTTTGATGTTTCAAAGATCCCCAACTTTACAGGTAATCTAATACCAAAACTCTGTTTAATGTCAACTTGATAATATACACGTTTTATAAATGCATCTACTAGACTTATAGTACCACCAATACTCAGCTTTAGCAAGGTGAAGTAACAGAAACCTGATCAATTTGTTAACTGAGCTTGCCACTATGGCATTTAAATTTATCGTCACGCAACTAATTTTACTGTCAATGCTTTAGCAAAAGAGATGTCGTGGAGTTAATAAAAATGTGAAACTGAAGAGCAAAAGAGATAAACTGTGGAGTTAAGAAATAATCTTGTTTTCTTTCTATCATTTATGTACATCTNGTACATCTACAATAATTTGTTTTCACCTCTTCACAGATAGGGAAACGTATAAAAAAAGAAAAAGAAAAAACAGTATTAACCCACTGAAAGTGTTTACTGTATACAGTGAGCCTTGTTGAGTTAGTTAATAAGTTACCTTTTGTATTTGATCATTAGGCAAAAATTTCTACACTGACAAAAAATATCCGATTCCTTTTGGTCTCAGGGGTTAGAATTAGTTCTAAACTACTCCAATGAGCTCTGGCGTCAATTCTCTGAAACAAAAGAGTGAGAGACATATATCACAACTCTTTAAGCCAAACAGTTATTAAAGAAAGAAGAAGAATTATAAAATGGAGCTCGAGAGTTACATTTATGTGACTTGTAAGAAGAAAAGCCAATTTGGCCCAGTCTCACGCTTATGCTATCTGAAAATACCTTCAATGGATGTCCATGTATAAAGGTTTTAATTGACTGTTCATGCTGTGTGGATCCTTCACTGAATCTGCTGAAAAGGGTGCAACAAGCAAACAGTCATCAAGAGGTTCTCTAAAATAAAGATAACCGATCAAAGAATCCTAGTGGTATCATATACGTTTTGTATTGTCTCATTAAAATTTAAGCGTAGAATTTCAAGCTGCTACCTGGATAATCTTTGCAGGACTGATGATTGAAGAAACTGCTCTGATTCTGTGGCACTCAATACCCAAAGATGAAGAGCACCAGTATACGCCTTGTGGATTTGTAAATCATAAACCCATATAGCCTACAATGAAAAAAGAAACAACATCGAAGCTGTTAACTGAATGTGGCTGGAGAATCAAGTAGAACAAACTAAAGTACTTGCAAAATGCAATGGAGCATATGCAATTACCAAGAGACTCCAGAGCTAATGTGTTCCTCCAAGAAAAAGACACATATCCGAGGGGTAAATACGACCATCAAAACTGGGAACACCTCTGGATCTCAAANATTTATGTGACTTGTAAGAAGAAAAGCCAATTTGACCCAGTCTCACGCTTATGCTATCTGAAAATAGCTTCAATGGATGTCCATGTATAAAGGTTTTAATTGACTGTTCATGGTGTGTGGATCCTTCACTGAATCTGCTGAAAAGGGTGCAACAAGCAACCAGTCATCAAGAGGTTCTCTAAAATAAAGATAACCGATCAAAGAATCCTAGTGGTATCGTATACGATTTGTTTTGTCTCATTATAATTTAAGCGTAGAATTTCAAGCTGCTACCTGGATAATCTTTGTAGGACTGATGATTGAAGAAACTGCTTTGATTCTGTGGCACTCAATACCCAAAGATGAAGAGCACCAGTATACGTATTGTGGATTTGTAAATCATAAACCCATATAGCCTACGATGGAAAAAGAAACAACATCGAAGCTGTTAACTGAATGTGGCTGGAGAATCAAGTAGAACAAACTAAACTACTTGCAAAATGCAATGGAGCATATGCAATTACCAAGAGACTCCAGAGCTAATGTGTTCCTCCAAGAAAAAGATGCAAATCCGAGGGGTAAATACGACCATCAAAACTGGGAACACCTCTGGATCTCAAATTCCCAATGGCAAGAATAAGCCTACAAATCAGAAACAATTTCAATTACTATACTAAAGCAATCAGAACAACTAATAGGAGTATTGAGAACTGGAACTAACCAGAATAGAAACCTTTTCTTATACTAAATCATCAGCTACTGTATGAGTTTGCTCCATCCTTCAATGATTGCTGCATAGTTTTCTTCGTCAGAGCCTTCAAAAGCTTGCAAAACACCTCCCTGCTTAAGATACCCGTATANCTGAACTAACCAGAATAGAAACCTTTTTTTATACTAAATCATCAGCTACTGTATGAGTTTGCTCCATCCTTCAATGATTGCTGCATAGTTTTCTTCATCAGAGCCTTCAAAAGCTTGCAAAACACCTCCCTGCTTAAGATACCCGTATATAAATTCTTTGTATGTGATGGAATCTGGAACAATTCCTTTTTCTCTCATCCCATTTAAAAGCCTAGAAGCTTCTGTTACATTCCCATCTCTAGCATACCCACCAATCATCACAGTATAGGTAATCTTGTTTGGCTGTATGTTCTTTGAATACATCTCCCGCAAAAGACATTCAACGTTGACCATCTGACCCAGTTTACCATATCCATCAATAAGTGCAGTATAATGAAATACGTTGGGTTCCAAACCCTCCTCCCTCATCTCCTCCAGGAGGAGTTTTGCCTCCTCAACACGGCTAATAATCGACATCCCCTTAATTAGTGAAGTATATGTAGCAGAATTAGGTGAAATTCCTTTGCGTCGCATATCTTTACGGAGTTCCAATGCCATTGTTAACCTCCCACTTCTACAATATGCTCCGATTAGATGGTTGTAAACAACAGTATTAGGCTGCACGTTATCGCTCACCATCTGGTCAAATAGTTTCTGACCCTCTTCTGTTCTTTCTGCTTTACAACATCCATCTATCATCACTGAATATGTAAAAACATCTGGAAGCATACCATTCCGTTTACAATCACCCCAAAACTGTATGGCCTCCTCGACTNGCAGCTAATAATCGACATCCCCTTAATTAGTGAAGTATATGTAGCAGAATTAGGTGAAATTCCTTTGCGTCTCATATCTTTACGGAGTTCCAGTGCCATTGTTAGCCTCCCACTTCTACAATATGCTCCGATTAGATGGTTGTAAACAACAGTATTTGGCTGCACGTTATTGCTCACCATCTCATCAAACAGTTTTTGACCCTCTTCTGTTCTTTCCGCTTTACAACATCCATCTATCATCACTGAATATGTAAAAACATCTGGAAGCATACCATTCCGTTTACAATCACCCCAAAACTGTATGGCCTCCTCGACTTTATTCATATTAAACATCCCACGAATCAATATGCTATAAGTATAATTGTCAGGCTTAAGTCCTTTCTTTACCATTTCATCCATAAACATAAAAGCTTCCTCCAATTTTTTCTTTCCACAACACCCAGAAATCAAAGTGTTATAAGTTACTGTATCCATAACAAAACCTCTCCCTAATATCTCTTTCTGAATACTAAAAGCTTCGTCCAGCTTTCCTGCTTCACAAAGTCCATGAAGTAATGCATTCGTAGTCTTCGTGTCTACCAGAAAACCTTTATTTATAGATCTAAACCAAAGTCCTACTGCCTCAGAGTGTTTTCCATGCTTACAGAGACCAGAAATCAACATAGTAAGTAACCCACCACCAGGACTCATGTTACGCAGTAGCATCTCTCCAACAAAACGGAGNCTTATTCATATTAAACAGCCCACGGATCAATATGCTATAAGTATAATTGTCAGGCTTAAGACCTCTCTTAACCATTTCATCCATGAACATAAAAGCTTCCTCCAATTTTTTCTTTCCGCAACACCCAGAAATCAAAGTGTTATAAGAAACTGTATCCATAACAAAACCACGCCCTAATATCTCTTTTTGAATACTAAAAGCTTCCTCCAGCTTTCCTGCTTCACAAAGTCCATGAAGTAATGCATTTGTAGTCTTTGTGTCTACCACAAAACCTTTATTTATAGATCTAAACCAAAGTTCTACTGCCTCTGAGTGTTTACCATGCTTACAGAGACCAGAAATCAACATAGTAAGTAACCCACCACCAGGACTCATGTTACGCAGTAGCATCTCTCCAACAAAACGGAATGCTGACTCATACATACAACGATTGCACATCAAGCAAATAACAGATGTAAAGGAGCCTTGATTCACATTTGAACCCATCGACAGCATTTCCTTTAGTAGACGCTCTGCACTATCTGCTTGACCACTCTTGCAGTATCCCTTTATGAGTGTATTATATGTCGCTGATGTGAGAGAAACCCCTTTCGAAACCATTAGATCCTTAATCTCAATAGCTTTATTCAAACTTCCAGCTTCAATCAGACCATCAATCAAATTATTATATACAATAACATTAGGAGGAAACCCTTTCTCTGTCATTTCCTTTAAGACACAATAAGCATCACTAATCCTCTTCGCCTTTGTCAAACCCTTAATAAGAATACTATAAGTAACAAGAGTTGGCTCCACACCTCTTTCTACCATCTTTTCTTTAAAAGCAAANGTGCTGACTCATACATATGACGATTGCACATCAAGCAAATAACAGATGTAAAAGAGCCTTGATTCACATTTGAACCCATCGACAGCATTTCCTTTAGTAGACGCTCTGCACTATCTGCTTGACCACTCTTGCAGTATCCCTTTATGAGAGTATTATATGTCGCCGATGTGAGAGAAACCCCTTTCGAAACCATTAGATCCTTAATCTCAATAGCTTTATTCAAACTTCCAGCTTCAATCAAACCATCAATCAAATTATTATATACAATAACATTAGGAGGAAACCCTTTCTCTGTCATTTCCTTCAAGACGCAATAAGCATCACTAATCCTCTTCGCCTTTGTCAAACCCTTAATAAGAATACTATAAGTAACAAGAGTTGGCTCCACACCTCTTTCTACCATCTTTTCTTTAAAAGCAAACGCCTCATCGTACCTCCCACTCATCCCCAACCCATCAATGACAGTATTATAAGTAACAACGTTTGGTGACACACCAGCTTCCTCCATTCTCGAGAACAACCCAATCGCCTCGTCGCTTTTCCCTCCCTTGCAAAACGCATTTACCATCGTAGTAAACAAGTAAACATCCGGAGAAACCCCTTCACAAATAACTTTGAAAGCCTCCCAACACTTCTGAAACTCGTTAGCTCTCACTAAAGAAGTCAGCAAAATGTTGCAAGTCGCCTTAGAAGGAAACATACCATTCCTCACAAGCACAAGAAACACATCAAGAGCTAAATAACAACCTTCACGCTTAAATTGCGTAGCATAAACCTCGATCAACAAATCCGAAACCTTCGTTCTAACCTCCTGATCAAAACTCAAACTCAAACTCGCCATTGCATCTCCAATNCTCGTCGATTTTCCCTCCCTTGCAAAACGCATTTACCATCGTAGTAAACAAGTAAACATCCGGAGAAACCCCTTCACAAATAACTTGGAAAGCCTCCCAACACTTCTGAAACTCGTTAGCTCTCACTAAAGAAGTCAGCAAAATGTTGCAAGTCGCCTTAGAAGGAAACATACCATTCCTCACAAGCACAAGAAACACATCAAGAGCTAAATAACAACCTTCACGCTTAAATTGCGTAGCATAAACCTCGATCAACAAATCCGAAACCTTCGTTCTAACCTCCTGATCAAAACTCAAACTCAAACTCGCCATTGCATCTCCAATACTACTACTACCTCTCAAACCATTCCCGTTAATCAAACGAATCAAAACTAACCTAGCGGGAGATACCAGATTCGATTCAAGCAATAAACCAATCAACAAACAATACGAACGAAGACTGAATTTGAAACTAAACGAATCAGAAGCTAATCGAAAAAAATCCAAAGCCGTCTTGGGATTAACTTTGGATCTAAGATCAGGAAACAATCTATCGAATTCATGAGGCGATAAAACAGTGATGATTCGTCTACACTGTTCGTAATCTAGAGATCTCTTAGATAAAGCCGTACATAACCGTTCGTGTAAATGTTGTTGATCGGAAGAAGATGATGATGATACTTCTGATTTCTCCGGTTGTTGTAGGTATCGGAAAGTATGGAAGATTCTCCGGGAACGGTGGCGAGTGGTGGTGAGTGAGTAGGTTGCGAGAGAGAGTCTCTTTAAATCCATCGGAGAAATCGTGGAGGAAGACGGAGAGAGAGGATAGATTTTAGGGAAATGGAGAAGAGACGACATTGATGAATGTTGAAGAAGAAGAAATGAAGATGAGATTGAGCCACGCCATTGTAGAGAGAGAGAGTTGTTCACGGAGAGAGAGAGAGAGGAGGCGACTCGGCAAAAACCCAGGGTTCAGGCTTGGGAGACACGAACGGGNAGAGAGTTGTTCACGGAGAGAGAGAGAGGAGGCGACTCGGCAAAAACCCAGGGTTCAGGCTTGGGAGACACGAACGGGATCTAAAGAAATGGGCTTCTGTTGGGCCTCTAACATAAAGCCCATTAAGGAGATTCGTTGCACGTAAAAAAGTGGGTTTGATGATGCAACATTTAGGCCTCACCGTAAACTTGTGCATTTTTTCACGTTTCTTACTCAGTCCGGTTCCATTTCGGTTCAAGTTTTTCAATTGTTTTTTTTTTGGGATTTTCGGGTTTATAAATAAAAAAAATGATAAACAACTTCGGAGCAAAAAATAAAAAAAATAAAAATAAAAATAATTTATTATTGGTGATTTGATCAAGTTTGGGTTTTAATTTTAATTCAAATTTTGATCAAATATATGTAAAAGTGAAGCTTTAAACTGGTCTTCAATATTTAAATAGTGGTTATGTGAATAATGTTGACAATGATGACGGACTTTTAGAAACTTTATCTTATTTTGAATACGTTAATGATTTACCGTCGAGATGTACAATAATTCATGAGCTTTATAAACAAAAAGTTCTCGTCAATAACTATTCTACACTTACGGTTGTTATTCTTATTTGATGTCTTAGTTTTAAATTTGATTCGACTTTCAGTAAAAAAAATAATAATGTAAAAATGAGGTTTGAGATTAGTCTGTTTTTCTCTTTGATTGAGATCAAACTCTAAAATTAGTATTTTCTAGATACTGAATATGGTGAATTCAATTTATATTGTAATAGGATGTGATTCAAATTTTAGATTGATTATTTTTTGTTATGTTTGTATTGTATTAGATTTTTAGGATAAAAGAATATGTAAAAAGGTTTTTGACTATTTAAGAAAAAAATTCTATAAAATGCAAACATTATGCATTTAATTTAAAAATTAGACCTAAATACTATGGGAAAAGTGCAATTGTTGTACCTATATTCAAGTCTAATGGGGTAGCTTTAAATTCAGTGATGTGACAAATAAATTGTTTAATAAAGTACCAACAACCAACAATTAACAGTTCTCACCTTACCAGTAATGATCAAGCTAGTCTTTTAATTAGTATGTTTTTGTTTTTTTCAAATGTGCGTTTTACTAGACAATGTAATACTAGTTTTAACTTCTTCAAAATATATAGTGTGATTGACCTTCACATAATTGGTCTTTTTGTCACTTTAGTTCAAACATGTTTCATATAAGTCATCGCCATTTGGTAACCTTCAAGCTCATGTGGAAACCAAATTTAGTTATAGCTAGTAACATTTGTTTTTTTTTTGAATTATACACAGTTTCCCCAAAGGCTTTCTAGGCCCAAGAGACTAATCTGTGTCGCCGGCGATGTCCAAAGTTTAATCCCCCGGTGGCCAAGACTCGAACCCGGGACCGTATTGGAAATTACCTCCCTCAAGTACCACTAGGCTACAAGCGCTTGGTTAGCTAGTAACATTTGTATACGTACATACATATATTACTACACAATTCTGTTTTTATCATAAGCAAATAGCCTACCACTTGCTATACATATACTCCAATGTCATAAGATCTACGGATTAATCTTCTTCTACTATTCAATCAATACTAATACGACAGTTCCTCACAATTGCATGCATGTAATATATATGTAAGAAAAATACTCAATGTAAAAAATCTCACTATACTAGACACAACACCTCACGATTTCATCTTCGATGTGTTTACATTACAAATAGAAAAGTTCTCCTATATACGGGGTGAATATCATAGAAATGTAACTTTATTGGGTTTGACATTACCTAATATAATGTCATTGGATTAAACTTATTAGCTGTAGTGATGTGAAATCACAATTATTTAGAGATCCCATCCCACCATATTTAGAAAGGAATGGAGGCATCATAAAGAAACTTTCGCAGCTAAAGTAGTAATTATGGTTCCATTACAGTTTACTTAATGTATTTCGCAAATTGTTAAGTACCCTGTTAA
>OVAP01008153.1:0-10129 GCA_900406295.1 Aurinia saxatilis
AAAAATATAAAACAACGCGTTTTTGTCGCCGCCATATTTGACTTCTAACAAATATATAGTTGTCAAGTCGGTCGATTTTTATGTTTGGTAATATATCTTCATTTTGTTATTTGATGGTATATAGTAAAAAAGAGAATTAGCTAGAAATTGTCTCATAAAAATTTAATTGGGGAAATGGATACATTGAGCACGTGCCTTTCCCTTCAATTCAATTAAAACTCAAATTACTGTACTGTCCTCGTAATATCAACATTCTCTCTCCTTGTTCTCTTTCCTTCTTCTTCTTCAGGTTTTTTTTTTCTTTCTTTTCTTTCATTTGATTATTCTTCATTTTTGAAAGAAAAAATATTTTTTATCTGATAAAAAGCAAAATCTCATCGAGATTTTTCAATTTCACTCATTCAAGATCATATTCAGCTAAGATTCAAAAATTCCGGCCAGATTCCGATCAGATTCAGGTGAAACTCCGGCGTAATACCGAAAATTAGATTATCTTTTTTTATTACCCGTTTAAATCCTAAACTCTATACGTTTTGCATACAAAAAGAACTAAACCCTAAAGTTTGGATCTATAAACCCAAACTCATTCCTATAACTATTGGTCTCATTGATTTATTTGCATATATTGTATGTATACTTTTTGTTTTTAATATTGCAAAGATTGCTGTTGGGATATTGATTCGTGAGAGCAACAAAAAACCAAAAAAATGAGAAGGAGAGAAAGATAAAGGTGAATAAAGAAACGGAAGAAGGCGAAGGAGGAAGACGAAGACGAAGAGAAAGAGAAGAGAGAGAGGACGAGATATATTTTAAGATTTGGTCAACAAATCATCATTAAGAGCAAACTTGTATTTAGAAAAATTCTACAGTATTGGTTTTTATGAGTGGGCAAATCGCCAATTACCGCATCTAAACATACCATCCACACCAATTCCTCTAAAAAAAACATACGAGACACGTATGCAATTCAAAAGCAGACACAACATACTAGTTTGGTCTGGTAGGAAAAATATACAAAGAAATACAACAGTGTGTCAATTTTTAAATTTTTTTAGATCTTTCCACTTTGGTAGTAGCTGAAGAAGACACTAAAAAAACTTTTTTGTCACTGTAACGTCCCCCTGAAAATTTGAGACTTAATTTTTTTTGTTTTTGATACTTTGCCTCCGATTTCTCCGGAGCATTTGAATTGCTGATTGTTTTTGAGGATTGGGGTATTAAGAAAGATCATGGTTAAGGTATAAAATTCTGAGCTTAGATTGATTAGTTTCATTTTACTCTTTTGTGATTTAGTCGGTGCGTTTTTGTTACTGGAGATTTGGGGAAGTTTAGTGGTGAGATCTGTATAGTGTTCGAGTCAGCATTGCTGAGATTTCGAGCGGTTTTGAGTTTAGCTGGTAACATTATAGTTGGTGGGTTTTTGTTTTTCGATATTCTGGTTATAACATTTAAGGTTTTGAGAGAGCATTTATGGTGAAGAAGCTGGTTAAAGACTTTTTTTTATGGATTATGCCTAACTTTTGTAGCTAGTGATATAATAAAAACTTAAATCCGGTTTAGTTATATAATTATCTAATTTTGAACTTCGGATTACATCAATACTAATTGTAGGGAAAGACCAACCAACTACCATAAAAAATCTAAAAATACATTATTGTGACATAATGTGACATTCAGAGATTCCAAAGAAAGATTTTAAGGTGGGTTGTGGCCTTAGCCTTAGATAAAAAAAAGTGTGAAGTAGAGATTGGTCTGATCCTCCTGCGATTTGGATAAAATCAATAATTGATCCAATGGTGGCTAGAGATGCCTCTTTCACGGAAAAAAATGGATTTTTTGAATTTGGGGAAAATGTTTTGGTTTTGGAGAGAATTTTGAAATTTTCGGTGTGGAGGATAAAGTTTTTCCTATAACATAGTTGTGCGAAAATACAAGCAATTGTATTTTGGTAGTTTTTCACTAATACATAGTTATACTATGGTTACAATAATATTTACAAGTTGTACATATAAAATTATGTTGTTATATTTTTAGATAATACGCATCAGTACTAGGTGATTGTTTTCCATTTACAAACTTGAAAATTATTATACATTTTATATACACTATAAGTCATCTATTAGTTTATGAGATACTATTCTAATATTTTTTTACATATAAGTAGTTTTGGCATAAAACACTTTCAATAAGTATGATAAGTTATTTATTCTTGAAGAAATATGTGGTTTAACCCCTTGTAAATATTATGTAATATAGCAGCATAATCGTATATGTACAACTAATAAATATTATTGTAACTTTGGTATAACTATGTATTAGTGAAAAATCGTTGAAGTACAATTGTTTATATTTTCAGACAACTAGATACCCGGGTACAACTACATTGTAAGAAAAACCCAGAAATTTCAATTTTTTGTTTTCACACCGAAATTTTTGAAATTCCCTCCAAAACCCATATTTTCAAATTTTTGCCCCCAAATAGAAAAAACTCCAATTTTTCATTTTCCTTATTACATCCATCCGATTCTCCATATTTTTTCCCCCAACAAAAGGAAAGTCGAATTGATTATTTTCCATCCGATTTCGGTTTAGTGGCATACCTGACCCAAAAACAAAACCAAACTAAACTGATAGTCTCTTTTCAATCGAACCACACAAACCAACAAGAAAGTAGGAAGAAGAAACGAGAGTATTATGGGTTTATCACATCTTCTATATAAAAGATAAGGGGGCTCTCTCCAGCTTTGACACGTGGCTACCTACCTGCCCAACACCTGTTCATTACAATTATTTCCAATCTATATTAGAAGACGAAGAGGAAGAGGATATTTCAATGTATCTCAACTAATATTACAGAACCCGACGAAGACGAGCAGGAGACGATCCAGCCGCCGCGGGCTAGACGAAGAGGAGAGGATGTGATTCTTCTTTCTCATGGCCACCGTCTCGAATTTAGGCCTCGCGGTGGTACACAGATCTCACTTTAGATGATTTCCTATCTTTCATATCTTGTTGGCTTCAAAGCATTCAAAGCCTTCTAGACCATCTTTGTTCTTCTTCTTCTTCTTCTTCCTTAGAGCCAAAATCGAAACGAAAATCGGATAAGTTCCGATTAGACATCAATGTGGTATGCTTCATGTATCATCAATCATCCCGAGAAGGTAATAATTTATCCACTATTTTTCCATTCCTATTTTCTCCCATCATTTTCCAAGCGATCGTTGGTTTGGATTCATTTGGGAGTTGGTTAGTACCTGAATTGTGTTTCTACGTTTCAAGATTCAAATGAATTTGTAATTTTTTTGTGTTGCATGTATTGATAGCTTTATGAGCAACTTTGAATGATTTCTGGATTATGGAAATGATTTGATATCTGTAACGTTACTTGAACAGTTGGGGTTTACGATTTTAGGGTAGATCCTAAATCTTAAAACCTTATAAATAATTAATATTTAAATAGTGATATTTTAGACTTTTTACAAGGAAAGATAGATATATGTGATTAAAAGAAGAGAATGTGTGTATATGTGAAATATTTTCTATCTTTCTCAGGTTAAGGAGAAGATTATGGCTGCACGATGGAGTCAAGTGAAGATGATAATTCTTCCAGAGGCTAACCGTACATATTTTGATGAGCTCAGAAAGTATCTTAAAGAAGGGCTCGATGTTTGTTTTGTCCATTACTACGAGCAGATATTCAAACTACCCTTTGATTATGACCAATGTCTTAAAAACATTTTCTAGCCGATCATCTAGGCATTAGGCATGACTGTGTAATATAAAGCCAATTTTATTTCATAAAGCATGATATTTATTCTATAAAGATCGCCAGAGAGAATTAGGGTTCTTCACCTGTTGTCAATAATGTTGTCTATATTGTTAGATAAAAGATAAATAACCCTAATTCTCTCTGGCGGCTGGCGATCTTCTAGGCGATTCCGACCTTCTTCTTCTACGGACATCACCTCCCTCCACGCTAGCTCCTGGCTCACCAGTTCTCCACAAGTAGACAACAGATCTCAACGTTTATTACGCTAACCTTGGCCTTAGCCGGGGTCTCCGCACTTTCTCACCCGAAAGGCTGAAGAACCTCAACTCAAAACTATCTTTGGACTCTGCCCACTGAACCCTAACGTATCATATACGTTCACAATATGAATCATCGATTCACATATGCTGAGAAGGGTAACAAAAAGGCTGACCCCTCTACACAATCTTCCTCCCTCCAAATCAAAGTACCAGAGTTTGATAATACATAGCTTATCAGAAAACACGACTTGACCCTGATTGGCCGTGTAACAAACAAGAAAGCGCAGCGGATCTGGTCCCTAATACCCTTCCTGTATGACTATTGGCGTCTTCCATCGAGACCCATTGGATCCGACCTTGGGAATGGTCTATTTCAGTTCCGATTTGAATCAGAGAATGATCTCACAACAGTGTTAGCAAATAGGCCTTACTTCTTTGCCAAGTTTATGGTCATCATTCAACGATGGGAACCAAGTCTAGATCCGGACTTTCCATCGCAGATCCCATTCTGGATCCAAATCCAAGGAATCCCTTTCCATTACATCTCTGAGGCCTGGTCAATCGAATCGGAGATGCACTTGGACATCGACTAACCACCGAGACTACACCTACATCGGCACGAATCCGAGTTATGCTTAACGGACTGGAGCCTTTGATCAAACATACAACTCTTGATTTCCCCGATGGTACCGAAAAACAGATAACACTAGTTTATGAACGTTTGGATAAGCATTGCAAAATATGTTGTCGTCTGTCCCATGAGGAGAAAGACTGCAAAAATATCAACAGAGACAACTTACGAATGCCACCACTAAAACCAGCACAATACATTTCAGACAAGCCTCGACTACCACAACAGCCTCGGGAGAAAACATATCTCAGAGACTTTGATACACGACATAACTTCTCTCAGGAACACAACAAGTCCCAAGACTACAGGAGATGGTACAACAAGGAACAAAGCAGAGACTCCCTCAGAGACTCTAACAGAGACTCTTATAGAAACTCTAGTCGAGAATACAGAAGAGACTCTATCAGAGAGCCCAACAGGGATACTTACAGAGATTATAACAGAGAACTAAGTAGAGGAAGGAGCAGAGTTGATGACAGGGACCTACGGGATACCTTATCACGGAAGGTTGTCTATACCAATGAACACCACTCTAGACAACAATCCCGCTATAATAACAGATCTCCTCTACGTCTGACAGCTGTCACAGACAAAATTGACCATCATCGGGTGTACTCTCCAGGAAACAGAACAAACCCAGGAAGTCCGAAAGGCGAGACACAAACTCAAGCCATGTCGACGAGCCCACATAAACAATCACCGCATGAAACAACAAGCTGACTTTGTATCTTCAAGACGAAGAGGCCCCCCACCTGAACGACCACAGGAAGATTTCATCAATGCTGCTCTCGCGGGGCAAAAGAATATTAATGAAGCATTGGACGAGGTTCGAGAGGTTATGCATATCTATTCCAATGTACCAGACCCGGTTGAGAGTGCAGCAAGGAAAGANTTACGCAAAGCTGAAGCCACATGTCAAATCCTAAACAATGCTGCTTGGGTCGCTGCTGCTGCTGCCTCTCGTCAAAATACAGGGGAAGTCTCCGAGAAGAGCTCACAACAAGATGTTGAGACTGATACAGAGGATCCTACTATTGCGCAGCTCTCGAAACAACGATCCCTGAAGTCTAGAATGGGCCAAAAGACTAATCAAGCAAAAGGAAGCTCCCAAAAGGTAACACTCAAGAGAAAACCAGGCCGACCTTCATCCAAAAGTAAACAGATGGGCTCCCCAAGATTAGCAGGAGTAAACTCCAAAAAACGCATGGTGGTGCAAGTTTATAATTCACCACGCAAGAAGCTAAAATACAAGACTATCCCTCCACAGGAGGAGAACATTCAAAATTTTACATCATCTTCTGTATCTTGCAGTCTCATACCAGCTACTTCTAAATCTAAAAAAGGTTCAATGGTTTCCCAGAAACCATCCAATCCCTAATGAGAGTTGGAAGCTGGAATTGTCAGGGGTTGGGGAGTACCCCGACAATTCGTAGACTTAGAGAGATACGGTTGACTATCTCTCCAGAAGTCTTATTCCTCACGGAGACAAAACGCCCGGACGATTTTGTTCTTCGGAAACTACATCATATGAACTATTCTTCTCATTTCTTTGTATCTCCAATTGGCTGCAGTGGGGGCCTTGTTTTAGCTTGTAAACAAGAAGTTAATCTAACAGTTTTATCTTCTTGCAAGAATTACATTGATACTCACATTACTTACGAAAATAAAAACTTTCATGCGACGTTTATATATGGCGAACCGGACCATACTAAACGCCCTGCTGTCTGGAGTTTATTGCATTCTTTACATGTATCCCGTGGAGGACCTTGGTTCCTTACCGGAGATTTTAATGACATCACCCACAATGACGAAAAAGTGGGTGGCCCCCTCAGAACTGAAGGCTCCTTCTCAGCTTTCCGTACTTTCCTCTCAGAATCTGATCTCTACGATCTGCAATTCTCTGGCGACCCGCTTTCTTGGAGAGGATATCGCTATGATCACTTTATCCGTTGCCGGTTAGATCGCTCTCTTGCTAATAGTGAATGGATGGACCTGTTTCCTTCATGTAGAAGCGAGTATCTACGCTACGAAGGATCGGACCATTGCCCGATTCTTACATATCTAGATGATACCAGAATTAAGAGACGGAGGACATTCCGCTTCAATCGAAGTCTAAAAGACAACGATGAAATCAAGGCCATTGTTAAGCAGGAATGGATGGCTTCCGCCGGACTCACTGTCGATCGAAAAATAGCCTACTGCCGTAAGGCTATTATCAAATGGTCCAACGAACAGAACAGTAATAACTTGCGGCATATTGAAGCCAACCAGAGGGCCCTTGAAAAAGCACTCTCGCACCCTCAACCGGATAAGAACCGCATCTCTGAACTGAACCAAGCACTACTCATGGATTATGAAGCAGAGGAAACTTACTGGAGGCAACGAAGTCGTATCCTCTGGCTACAAGCCGGAGATAAGAACTCATCCTATTTCCATGCAGTTACTCGTGGTCGAAGAGTAACTAATAGATTTTCAGTTATTGAAACCCAGGAAGGCCAATGTGTGTATAAAGAAGATCAAATAACAGAGGTCATTCAGGCCTATTATCAAGAACTCTTCTCGGCCCAACAACAGCCTCAAAATCTCGACACTGTCCAGCAGGCTTCAAAGCCCATGGTTACAGAGGACATGAACCAGCGACTCCTAGCTATACCATCGGTTTCGGAAATAAAGAAAGCTGCATTCTCAATACATGGAGACAAGGCTCCAGGACCAGACGGATTTCCCGCTAGCTTCTTCCACGCAAATTGGGAAACAATGGAAGCAGAGATAGTATGCGAGATTCAAAGCTTCTTCAACTCCGGTATTTTACCGAGAAATATGAATGATACACATGTGAGATTGATCCAAAAAAATCAGTCACCAAAAATAGTGGCCGATTACCGACCGATAGCCTTGTGCAGTGTGTATTACAAGATAATTGCTAAACTGATGACAGGTCGACTTCAACCCATCCTACCAACATTAATTTCAGAAAATCAGCCAGCCTTTGTGAAGGGCCGAGCGATCTCTGACAATGTCTTGATCACTCATGAGACGTTCCACTATCTACGTGTCTCGAGTGCTACAAAACATTGCGCTATGGCTGTAAAAACTGATATGAGTAAAGCCTATGATAGGCTAGAATGGGACTTTATCCGTGCGGTCCTCCTCCAATTCGGATTCCATATCTGATGGGTAGAATGGATTATGCAATGCATTACAACAGTCCGATACTCATTCCTCATCAATGGCTCACCACAAGGAAATGTTATCCCTACGCGAGGTCTACGACAAGGAGACCCATTATCTCCATACATCTTCATTCTATGCAGTGAAGTCTTATCGGGATTATGTCGTAATGCTCAAGTTGCAAATACACTCCCAGGGATACGAGTATCTCGAGGTAGTCCTCAAGTTAATCACCTGCTCTTTGCCGATGATACTATGTTCTTCTGCAAATCTGATATTCGTAGCTGTAATGAGCTGATGCGGATTATCAAAGAGTATGAAGTTGTGTCAAGACAAAAGATTAATTGTCAAAAGTCGACAATCACATTCTCATCCAAGACCCCGATAGCCACCAAAGCTGCTGCTAAACATATACTGCAAATCTCTAAAGAAGGTCGCATTGGAAAATATTTGGGACTGCCCGAGCATTTTGATCACAAGAAAAGGGATCTCTTTACGTCAATCGTAGACCGAATTAAGCATCGCGGAGTAAGCTGGTCAAATCGGTTCCTATCCTCGGTCGGGAAGCAGACACTACTCAAATCGGTACTAGCCGCAATCCCTATTTATACAATGTCGTGCTTCAAAATTCCCCTGTCCCTCGTTAAAAGAACTCAATCGGCCTTGATCCGATTTTGGTGGGATACTAAGCCTGGGCAAAAGAAAATCAGCTGGGTTGCATGGGATAAATTAATCCTTCCTACGAGAGATGGAGGATTAAGCTTTAGGGATATTGCCGCTTGTAACGATGCCCTCCTAGCTAAGCTTAGCTGGAGACTTATCTCGAACCCGGATAGTCTATTAGCTCGTGTACTACGAGGCAAATATTGCAAAAACTCATCCTTCCTTACCTGCCACCCAACGTCAACAACATCACATGGTTGGAGAGGTATTATCATAGGCAGAGACCTCCTCCTCTCGGGTCTGGGTAAAACTATTGGTAGTGGTCATGATACGTCGCTTTGGCATGACTCATGGTTATCCCCGAACCATCCTAAACGAGTTATGGGACCTGCACCTGAAGGAACTTCAGAACTCACTGTTGTCACGCTGAAACAGCCGGGTACTAACCAGTGGGATGTAACACGCATACATGAGATCATTCCTCACCATCTCAACGAGGTACTTAGTATAATACCAAGTAAAACAGAGGTGTAAGATCAAATCTGTTGGCTCCCTAATGATTATGGGGTTTACACGACTAAATCCGGATACTGGACAACCTTCAAACAAAGATCTTCGATCCTTCTTCCAGTGGAAATACGACACTTTGAATGGCTGCCTCAGATATGGAACCTTTCTCTCCCCCCCGAAGCTTAAACTCTTTCTTTGGAAAATAGCCTATGATGCTCTTCCTTCAAAGAAAGCATTGGTTACTCGTACCATGGATATCAACACTCGGTGTGACCGCTGCCCACAAGAGGAANGAAGCTTAAACTCTTTCTTTGGAAAATAGCCTATGATGCTCTTCCTTCAAAGAAAGCATTGGCTACTCGTACCATGGATATCAACACTCGGTGTGACCGCTGCCCACAAGAGGAAACGAGTTTTCATATACTATGGCACTGTCCAATAGCAAAAACAGTCTGGAGAAAGGCCCCCTTCACACGAACTCCAACTCTCCATGTTGATGCGACTATAAGCCAATGGTTCGCTACCTTAAGGCGTAGTATTATCCTACCACCAACAGGACTAGCTTTGGGTCCACTCTACCCCTGGATAGCTTGGACTCTTTGGACGTCACAAAACTCTCTGTTTTTTAACAATCTTCATTGTGATGCAGACACCATTCTCCTCAAGGCGATCACATCAGCACGAGAATGGCAAAACGCACAAGCAGAAGCCATGCCACCTCCGCCACGTCCAATCACTTTACAACGTTCACACCCATCGGGCTTCACTTGTAAAGTCGATGCAGCTTGGAGGAGTGAAACTAAAGAGGCGGGTTTCGGTTGGGAAATCAGCTCCAACTCACACACATTAGGACTTAGCTCAGCTACAAGACGACATGTTCCTTCGGTACTTGCGGCCGAGGCTTTAGCCCTGCTACTTGCCCTGACCGAACTCCTAGAACTGGAGTATAGCAATGTGAAGATGGAATCCGACTCACAACAACTTATCTTGTTAATCAATAAGAGGGAATGGAAGACGGAAGTGTTTGGCATACTCCAAGACATTTACGCGCTCATCCCTTGCTTTACCTCTGTGTTTTTCTCTTATATTCCTCGCACCGCAAACACGGTTGCAGATACCCTCGCT
>OVAP01008154.1:0-10128 GCA_900406295.1 Aurinia saxatilis
TCTTCTTGTCATTTCATCCATTTGATACTGCTGAGAAGTGTTCTTAAACCTTTGTAGTTCTTTATTTTCATTTTTATATTGAAGTATTATTTTGTTTTTAAGTTTTGATTCATGTCTCTCTATTTACATTGCTATATTGTCTTCATAATGATGTGTGAGTAGTTAGGTTGTTAAATTTAAGGGAATCATGGTTAGATAGGCTTTTAGCTGGATGAAAATAGGTTAGTCATTAGAATAACTTCCTCCTTGTGGTGCCTTAAGGCTTAGACTAGCTTGATCACCTAGTTTATGATCATAGGACAAAAGTATAATAGATTTCTTGACAGCACATTTACGAGAGCAAAATGTCGTTAGCCAACGAGAGTTGATGTAAGGCACTTTGTGAACATATTAAATCAGCACTAGAAATGCTCTCTAGTTTAGTTAAACCTAAATGAGAGTTTAGGTGTTTACTTTGCTAAGAGAAGTAATTGGTACCACGAAAGTGGACGAATTTAGAATTTTGTTTAAGTTGAAGTTTGAGCTGTTTAGAACCTGAGTAGTCATCCAGTTAATTCATTTGTTTACCATTGATGTCCCATAAGTCTAGCATTTTATCCCCATTGAATTTGAACAAGTAGAAAATTTGTAAAACCTACAAAAATCCAATTGTATTCGGTTTAGCTTAATAAGATAGTTTAGTAAGACATAGTGTAGAAGTTGGGACTTGTGGATTCGATCCTTCACTACTGCATTGATACATTGTAGTTATCGAGGTCTTAATTAGTAAAATAGACAACTTATTAAGCGTGCTTGAGATGGTTAAGGATTACGATTGATGATGTTTTGCGGAGGAGGAGGAGGAGGAGGATTCGTCGTCAGAGGAGGAGGAGGTGATAGTTGACGAGGACGAACGTTTCTTGTTTGGTTCTGATCTGAGCTCTCAGGTGGGTCGGTGACGGGGATGGTGCAACGAGTGACAGAAGGCGGAGAGTTACTGATGACGGGGTTGGTGGAGGCAGCAGAAGAAGCATTTCGTTTAGCTGCATGCGATCTTTGCGGGGTAGGCGACGTTGGTCTCGAACCGGAGGATCCACCGCAGTCTTTCTTAGCTTTACCCATTTGGGGATTAGGGTTTTATGGAATGACACAGATCGAGAGGGCTTTCTCGATTAGACCACATATAGAGACTGTGGAAAGAGGAGAAACTCGAATCAAAGCGATCGGGTTTGAATTGGGGTTCCAAACTCGAATAGACAAACCGATTCGAGAGAAAAGGGAGAGGCTTGGGAGTTGGGGACAGAAGGAGGAAGGGTTGAGGAACAGAGATTGACCAGAATGGTTGAGGATCGGAGAAAGGTTAAGATCGGAGAAAGGTTAGAGAGAATCAGGGAGGAGGCGATATGAGAGAGAGACGAAGTGAAATGTTTGGTGGAGACACAAATAGAAATTAGGGTAAAAGACCAACAAATTTGCGACTGCCAAATATTTGGGGGGTAAATTAAAAATTTTCACGAGTTAAATCGGGTAAAAGTGAAAACATTGTGGTGTCAATTTAGTTGCAGTTTCGATGCTTTATTACCACGTAGACGCAATTTAGTCAGAAATATTGTCACCAAATTGCGACTAAGTGTCATTTTTGGCACATTCCCGTTGCTTATTAGTCACTTCTCCAAATTATTTTACAAATTATGCAATTTTATCTATCCTATATGTTTGGCAAAATATATTTTTCCCTACTAATCACAACTATATTAGATTGGTTGTTTGTGTAGGGTTTATTTGTTTTGCTACCTTGAACCAAGTTTCAAGAAATGTCTAATGTATGTATATCTTTTAACATGATATAGGATCATGATGTAGATGGTTTAACATGACGATCATGATGTATATGATTGACCAAATTTATTTTTATTCATATAACTTCAGAAAGTTATTTAGATATTAAGACTTCTCATAAAGTTTTCAAATGCATACTAGTTTATAAGGCCACATAAAGGAAAGACCAAAAATGTTAAAGTATGAATTTGAAGAATGAGTTGGTTTATGGTGGTAGTGTAGTTGCAATATGTAGTGTAGGTTGCTTTGTGGTTGTAAAAAGTTATAATAACCCCTAAATTGGAAATCATTCAATTTCGTTGAAGATGATGTATTGGGATGGTTCGAACCCAGGTCTGGTGGTTATAAATTTTTAGATAACACAAATCTCGCCGTATTGGGTTTGTAGTCGCTTTATAGTTGCAAAATTATGCCTTAGGAAAAAAATTCATAAATCTGATAGTGTAGTTGTAAAATAGTCGCAATAACCCCTAAAATGTAAAATATTGTTTTTTCGTCTAAAATCATGTATGGGGGAGGAGTCGAACCCAGGTTTGGCGATATGGGTTTTCAACATACTTTCGGAAACCATTGGAGTGTGGGTGTTGTTGTGTCTTGTGTTGGAAATTTAAATCTTATACATAATCTGCCTTGGTTGCAATTTGGATGCAAAACTATGCCTTAGCAACAATTTCTTGTATAATGTTGTTAAATTTTTTCATATCATATACATCATTTAAATACTTTATTTCATGCAATTTTTAAAGAAACATAAAATACATATATAAATTATTAATTAATATAATTCTCACACAAATTAAAATGCATATATCTGACAATTATTTCTTACACTAAATTTCTATTTCTTGTTCTTCGTCTACATCATCATCTGAAGATGAAAGATTGCAGTGAAATTCATCTTCCGGTTCTGCATCGTGGACCTCGAAATCGATAAACTCATCAGGCGTTGCTTCGTCCGCTAAGGGACCAACTCTGATCTCTTGAACAAGTGTCACCTCTTCGTCATTTTGTTGTTGTAGAAGATCCAAATCTTTCTCTTTGAATTTCCCCACAATGTTTCCTCTAGGATTGACTTTCATACATTTAGCCAAACTATCCGTGATGATTTTGTTGATGGGTACGCAATGTAACAAATTTGATCCGCTTGAGAAGCTGTGATTTTTTAAATAAGCATTATATTACTCTCACATAAATTTAAATATATATGCTTATAGATACTAATACGCACCGAGTATGAAAGGTTCATATTTTGGATATCTTCCAGTTGATAGCACATCAACTATCCGTCCCCCATCCCTATTTCTGGTACCTCTACCGACCATAGGATCATACCACTAACATTTAAATAGAGTAATCTTCAACCCTACCAATCCTTGGTATTGAAGCTCTATGATATCAAGTAGATTGCCATAAAAGTCAGATTCATCAGACGCCTCAGAATAATTTTGTCCTTCACACAAACACCGTAGTTCACTGTTCGTTTATCTTTCCTGTACTCTTGAGTATGAAACTTATAACCTCTTGTAATATACATGGGAAACGATTTTCCATAATTTCTCGGACCCTCTACAAGCTCTTGAACCCATGAGGGAAATGCTTCTTCGGTGCTCTTATTGAATACTCACGAACCTGTATTAAAAGAAAAAACACCCCTAATTATTGAATCAATATTTCAAATTATAAAGTAAACATGGACTATACCCTCAAATATATTAATTAATTAGAGCCTTACGTAATTTTTAACCCATTTAGCAAATTCGTCTTCAGATTTTTCGACAACTCTTCATATGATAATCCTGGATTGTCATATCGGATAACCTGTTCGTGGTTGCTATAATCAAACAAAAAAATGTTTATGAATTGAAGTGTCCAAAAAATCTTCTTAGATTAATTAGTGTATGTAACTTACCTCTCAAGGGGCCAAAAATATTCGCAGTTACGAAGAACATATGCATGTGCACATTCATAGTCTTTATTAGTAAACCATAGTTTTTTTACTTTCCCTCTGTGGCGACCCGTATGAGTAAACATGTCTGGTACATCAACTGGATATCTAGGCACTTCACCTTCATCAAATCTAGTTTGTCTGGAAAGGAAACCAATATTGTAGTGAGAAAATGTTTCACAATTTGTAGTTCATTAATTATTGAATATGAAAAAACAAAACAATAATTAAATCACCTTGATTTTGTCTTGATATTGCCATCAAAATAGTGCTCCAGAAAATATGAGATCTCGTCATTCAAGTATGATTGAACAATCGATCCCGCCGGATATCTTCTATTTTTTGCCTTCCCTTTCAAATGTTTAAATAACCTTTCAGGTGAATACATCCACCGGTATTGCACCGGCCCACCTAGTTCAGCTTCATACGGGAGATGCACAACTACATATTCCATAACATCAAAGAACGAGGGTGGGAAGATCTTTTCCAAATTGCAAATAATGATGCCGATGTTTTCCTTCATAATCTCAATTTGATTTTGTTGCAGTGATCTTGAGCATAAGTCCCGAAAAAAGCCTCATATCCCTACAATATAATTTTTTTAAAAAATGTTCAAATATGCATGTGTACATCGATATAGTGATGGTAACAATAGATAGATTTGAAAATCACCCATTCATATATATAATACCTGCTAGAGCTTTGTGAAAAGTTGGATCCAATAACTCGAATAATATGAATGGAAGTAAGCGCTCCATAAAAGTATGGCTGTTGTGGCTCTTCATGCCTGTAAATTTCCCCCCGGGAATGTCCGCACATGAAGATAAGTCTGATGCATATCCGTCTGGGAATTTAACCTTATGCTTCACGCATTTTAACAATTTTTGTTTCGTAATTGCGCTCAACCTAAAAATAGGAAACGGAGCTCGCCCTTGATCATCAACATTCAACTCTGGTCGATTACAAAACCTTGCTATATCCAACCTTGCATTCACAATATCTTTGGTCTTCCCGGGGACGTTCATCAAAGTATATCAAAAAAATTCTTCTCTATGTGCATAACATCAAGATTGTGCCTTGGAGTTGGATCTCTCCAGTATGGTAGTTCCCAAAAGATGATTTCTTTATGCTTGTTATGCCATTTCCCATATCCTTCCACCTTCTCCTCGTGACCGTTCCCCCCCCCCNAGCATCTTTCTTATACAGGAAGCTCTTTTTATTCTTTCGTAATTTATTACCTTCGGGGAGAAACCTTTTGTGGCAATCAAACCAACACGACTTCCTACCGTTTGGCCATTGAAATGACCATGTATCCTCCATGCAAATAGGGCACGATAATTTCCCGTGCATAGTCCACCCTGACAACATCCCATAAGCTGGAAAATCACTTACCGTCCACAAAAGTACAGCCTTTAAAGTAAACTTCTCGTTCAATGACACATCATAAGCCTCAAATCCAGTAGACCAAAATTCCTTTAGCATGTCAATCAATGGTCGGAGAAAGATATCAAGACTAGCTCATGGATGCTTTGGCCCGGAATTTAAAATCGTCAGAAACAAGAAGTCTCTCTCTTCATACACATACCCAGGGGTAAGTTGTAAGGAGTCATGATCACAGGCCATAACGAATGATTCTTACTCATTCCAGATGGGTTAAATCCGTCTGTGCACAATCCCATGTATACATTTCTTTTGTCTTTCGCAAAGGCGGGATGTAGCTGGTTAAATATTTTCCACTCAGCTGCATCTGATGGATGACACATCTCTCCCTCCTCAGATTCATGCTCAGCATGCCATCTCATAAACGATGCAGTCTTCTCGCTTTAATACAATCTCTTCAGTCTGGCACCAATGAGTAGATACCACATCCGACTAAACGGTATGTTCGTGCGTCACTCACCACTCTTCCATCTAAGGTGTCCACAAAAGCGGTAGTGATCCCATTTATGATCTTCTTTCCAGAATATCATACAATTATCAATGCACACATCAATTGCAATCACAGGGAGACCTATATCTCGTATAAGTTTCTCCAGCTCGTAATACGAAGTAACCAAACTATTTCCTTCCGGTAAGATCTCGGCAATAAAATCCGCCCACTCATCTATGCATTTTTCAGACATCTCATATCCCGCCTTAATGTTAATCATCCAAGAAACTGCAGATAGCTTAAAATGACCTTCACAACAACCATCATACAAAGGATTTTTTGCAGCTTCTAACATTTCATAAAAAATTTTGCTCTCGGCATTTGGTCCTGAAGCGTTTTGATGTGAACCTTCTTCCTCCTGATATATATTATCTAGTTCACCATATCAACATATTTATCTTCTTCTCTTGACACAGCTGGTACTTCTTCTTGATAAACTCTACTACTACTACCGATATTAATATTACCACCACGACTACTTTCTAAATCAATATCTAGTTCTTCTCCATGCCTATACCAAATATAATACCCATGCATAAATCCTTTCCCATAAATGTGATTCAAAATTGTAACCCCCAGACGACTAACGTTGCATTTACACTTGGTACCAGGACAATAGAACTTACCATTATTATCCAGTGCAAATGATTGGTTTCCTGCGAACTCCAAGAAACCTTGCACCCCAACTTGAAATTCTTCACTAAAATTGCCTGTATTGGGATCAATTCTATTGTAATCCACGATCGAACCGAAACCCAATAATTATAATCACCCTCTTTTTTTTGCTCCAAAATATTTTTTTCTCTTTTTTTTTCACTAACAAATTATATTTTTAATGTGGAAAGAGGACATATGATGTTGGGACTTGGTGGGTTGGATATATATAGCAAAACCGTGCAACTAAATTGCAACTACATACCAAATGCATTACCACTACATTGCGACTATAATTTTAGTCACACTTTTTTAGTTACACCTACCCATTCTATTAAAACGTGTCTGCCGACATAAACTGTGACAAATTTGCAACTAAAATACGCTGTTGCAAATCTGTCACAATAAGTCCGACTTATTTCAGACAGAATTACGACTGCAATTGTGGTCACAATTCAGTTGTAAATTTGTTAATCATTTGCGACTACTACTTTCCGACTGCGGATAGCGTTTCAAATTAGTCGCAAAGTTTGCGACTACATTCCCACAACGCTTTTGCGTCACACTCCCGTCACTATGTCGTTGCAAATTTGCGACTGATTCCCAACCACATAGTTTGGTCTGATTTTGCCAACCACATTTGGGACTGCTTTTTTTGTGGTCGTAATGCAGTCACAAAGTTGACACAATTTAGTCACTTTTTTTTTGGCAACTATTATTGTGGTCTCAATTTGTAGTCGCAATTTGTCTGTTTTCTTGTAGTGTATATAATATAGTATATCTCTTATTAGTACTGACAATTAATTTTGACCATTAAATTTTATTAATTTGTTTTTTTTAATTATTGCATGATATCTAATTAGAGATTTTGTATTATTTTTTTAGCAACTTAGATTTAAATTCTCCAGTTTCATATTAGTTGAATTCCTCGGCAATGTTATGAATAAGACCTAAAGAAGTAATAACTTAATAAGTAGCTCACTATTAATTTAAAATTAAAAGTTGTTTCAAACTATCATTTAGTTAAAAAGAAAAATTAAAAATCTAATAATTAAATCATTAAATTTGATAATTTGATATATATATATATATATATATATATATATATATAGTTATATGTTATAGAGATTGCTTAGAATTTGGATGATAAAATTTGCTTAAATGCCATCACACAATGGCTCTTAACAAGGATCAAAATGAAAAATTTTAGTTATTCGCTACTCATCGTGTTTTGAGCTATTTATATTTATTTATATTATATACTAGAGAAAATTCGTTCGTTGCACGGAAAAACTATTTAACCGATACTAATTATCATTTTATTATTTCGACATTTTAAACCTAGATACACTTAAATGCGTTTATGATTTTTGCTCATAAATTTAAAAAGTATCAATTAAAATTTTAATTGTAAATAAAAATTTTAGATTTTAAAATTAATATATATGTATATAGTCAAAATATTTATTTGAACTGTGATTAGTTGTTATACCAGTTACATCGTGTCCTCTATATGATGTGGTATTCGAGAAGAAGATATGTGACCTTTTATTTTATAATAGAAAAAAGAAAAGAAATGAGAATGACTAATGACACCTCATCTCCCCCTATTTTGTGGTTATTTAGGATAATTACCATATTAAATCTCCAAGTTTTTTTTGTTCCCAACTTAAACCTCCAACTCTTGGCGTTCTCAGAACAAATATCCAACTCAATTGTTTATCTAAAATAAACCTTCAAGTCACCAAAAATGTGCCCAAATCGGAGTTGATTGATGGTCAACACATCCGACGTTAACTACAGTGGATCTCTGTTTCCAAACAAAATGATCCACAGCTTCCACACACATATATACACAAAGTGATCCACAACTTCCACATATATATGTATGTGGAAGCTGTGGATCATTGCCCAATTCTAAAAAATTCCTCATTTTGGAAGGGTACTTCCATAAATACAACTAAAATTTTTATTTTCCGAAAATACCATCAAAAGTTTTAATGTTTCAGAAATACCACAAAACTTAAATTAATTTTTTTAATTCAAAACTAAACCCTAAACCCTCAAAATTAAACCCTAAACCCTTAAAACTAAACCTTAACCTTAAAAACTAAACCCTAAATATAAACTAATTAACCCAATACAAAAGTATATAAATTTAAATCTTTGAAAACACTTTTAGCGGTTTGTGATATTTTTGGAAAACATAAACTTTTAGTGGTTTAAAAAAAAAAACTTATAGTGGTATGTTTGGATCACCCTTCAAAATGTGGTATTTTAAGGAATTTCTCATTTCTTTGTAGTTTCATATTCTTATTCTCATCGTGAGTATAGCTCTCACCGGAAATTAGACATGTAAAATTAGTTTTTTTTTCTTGTTAACAACATAATATGCATCAAGTTGGGTTCAAACCTAGGCGGTGACACAGTGATAATTCTAGCACAAATCACTAGGTTACAAGTCCTGGTCAGACATGTAAAATTAGTTATCAATAAAAAAAATTCATCTTAGTGGCAGGTATTGTGGGATTCGGTCATTAGTTTAATAGTGCTGTAAAATACTAACAACATTTGAAGTTGTTTTGCTCATCTTTATTTCTAAGATCATGAAAATGAAATGTTACAAAATCTTAAAAATTGAAGCAAATTAATTTCGTAAAGTTCGCTTTTAAACATCTTTGGTGTATTTCATATGTCCTTTTTCTTAGATCATGAAATTACAATGCTCCAACCTCTTTAAATGTGAACTTTTTGTGTATGTGGTTCTCAAAATTTTGGTTGGTTGACACAAATAAATTATACATTAAGAGGAGTATGTAACTAATGATGTTCAGAACATATGAACTGCGATACATGAAGACGACTCCCCAACTTTACTTCGTATAAGCTCCGGAATAACAAATGATACTGCTGACTTGATAAAATTTGGTTTTTGTATAACAGCCTTGCTAATATAGTTGCTAATCCTATTTAAGGTTATTGTTCTTTGGCTAACCTTTCTAATGATTCATCAAGTGTTTCTTTACAAAAACTTTTGTGTATGTAGTTCTCAGATGTTTTGGGTTGGTTGACATAAATAAACTAATACCTAAAACATTAAAATCTAAATTAAAACCTAATTTTTTTCCTTATATAAAGACAAAATTTTAAATTTTATCAGAGCCAGGTTTCGATCCTGGGACCTGTGGGTTATGGGCCCACCACGCTTCCGCTGCGCCACTCTGATTGTCTGCTGTATCTTATAATTTTGATTACCATATGTTTCAATTTTCTGTTTTTAAAGGTTTTTTCTTAATTTTGATAATATCTACTCTTGAAAGATAAGACATTTATTGCAAGAAAATGCATTGTCTCAGACCTTATATAATATAGTAGGATCTCCACAAACACTAATTTATCAATAGTTATCATGTGCCACTCTTTTAATAATACAATTAATTTTGACGAGTAAATCTGAATTTTTTTTTCTTAGTTTATTATAATAAAACTAATTAGCCATTTCGTATTAAGAAAAAATTATTTTTTACTTCTCCAATTTCATATTAGTTAAATTCCTTGACAAAGTTCTCAATAATATATTAAACGTAAATTTATAAGAAATAATATCTTAATAAGTAGTCTAATATTAGTTTAAAAGGAAAGTCATAACAAACTATCATTTAATTAAATAAAAGAATATATGTTAAATAATTTTATATATATATATAGTTATATGTTATAAGAGTTTATTTAGAATTGGGAAGAGAAAATTTGCTATAATACCATAGCACAATGGCTGTAA
>OVAP01008155.1:0-10128 GCA_900406295.1 Aurinia saxatilis
TAGCTGTCATATGGAAACTAAATATTCTATATAACCTAATTTTAACATAAAGAGGTAATATTCACCTAATTTTCCCTAATTTAAACCTATTTGTATAGATGTGCATTTTTCATCTCTTGATATGTGCTCATGGTGAATAGTTCTATTTGCACAAAAAATAAAAAATTTCAATAAACTTGTTTTGATAGAATTAAATTATAAACCTTATTGTGTAGAATTTCACTATGTTTAAAGAATAATAAAAAAAAATCTAATGATGGAAATTAATGAATAAAATATTTGTTTTTCAAACAGTATATCATGAGATTTTTTATACTCAAAATGCTTTTCCTAGCTAGAATGCTTTTTCTTTTGTTAATGTTTCTGGGAAATTCCAATATTTTTTTATCAGCTAGTCTTTCAAACCTGTTGTTAAAAACAGTATGTGATCTATCTAAAATAGTCACAAAAAAAAAAAAAATATTTGTACGTGAGATTTGAAATATGGATCTATGTATCAGGTCAGTTTGATCTAGGTAGCCACTAAATTACCACACAATTGGTATATTAGTCCATTTGTAAGGCAATTATTATCAAAACTCTGATATATCAGTCATCTCTTTCTTTAACCCTCTGTTTAAGTGATAATTTTAGCCGTTTTTGGTATAAAAATTATATCATTTGACCCAGATATATATAATTATTGGTTTTATTTGGGTAGGTGTCATCATTATTTCAGTATAGTGGTTTCTTAAAAATTATTTTCAGATATAGATAGCTCAATGTTTTTTTTTCATAAGTGATAGATAATGTAAATTTTTTAGCAATTACGTTTTGGAATCTTTAGATTACAGCAATAACCCAATTTTTGTTTTGGAGTAGAACACATTTTTGTAATATGTGCGTGCGTGTGAGCGAATGTCTCTATATGTAAGAAAAAGAAAAAACAAAGCATAGAATATTGGGAAGAAGAAGAACCCTAATTCAAAAAATTTAGGAAATTTTAATTTCACAATCATTACATCCATTCAAACCTCAACGTGGCTTCCCTTTTTGCTTCTTCTTCGTTTTGATCTGTAAACGCATTTTCTCCACAAACTTCCATTTCTCTCCTTTTGGATCCACTTGCTTCCCTCTTTTTGATTTTTGTTCTCTCCTTCGAATCTCCAGTAGACTTTTCGATTGCGCGTTTAGAGCAATGATTTCTCACCATTTTTAGGGTTTTCGTGCTTTCTGGAGCTCGCATCTGCTTCTTCATTTCCTTATGAGCAAACGTGAGTTTTCTGAAAATGTGATTCTGATTTGTATTGTGACAAGATTCTTGAACTGTGTTTTTGTTTTTATCTGTTGGTTACAGGATTGTTGTAAAAGGTCAAAAATGACGGACCAAAGCTCTGTTGATGGGATTCTTGAGTTTCTTAAGAGGAATCGTTTCTCTAAGGCAGAAGAAGCTTTGCGTAATGAGCTGAACACCCGCTCCGACATTAATGTGTTTCTTCAGAAACTTGTCTTAGAGGAAAAAGATTCAAGTAAAGGTTCAGATGAGAGAGCTTCTTCTGTTGGTAATAATGAACTTCGGAGGTCTGCTTCTCGAGATAGTGAGGTATCCAAGGAGCTCGTTGTGAAAGAGGTGGACTGTGGGACTAGTACTAATGGGTCTGTAATCAAATGGGAAAATGGTAAGGTTGCGGATAATAAAGCGAGCAAGAAGGATACGGTTGTATCGAGTGAGATGAGCTTCACATTCTCTAAAAACTCGGGTGATGGTAATGCTGCTCCCGATGCGCATTCCTATAAATTTAAGTCTGGGAATGGTCCCGTGGAGACTTATCGAAATGTTGAGGATGTTAGTAGTAGCAGCTTGGGGGATTTGTATTCATTGGAACAGTCGAGGCGTGGGAATTTGGCAGATATTGATAAGAAGGTAGTGGAAACTGGCGAAGATATTGTCTTCTTTGGCAATAAGACTTCTTCGTGGTCTGGAAATACTAGTAAAGGGAACTCCGGATCCAAAGTAAGTGAAAAGAGTGAAATTGATCGCCTAGTTGAAAATTTTGGAAAGCATGAAAGCTATATGGGCAGCACTGGCTTAAGAACGGAAGATGTTGTTGATACAGCCTCAGAGAACTGGAAAGAAAGTTCTGTTAAGACTCTTTTTCAGTCTTCGAGAGGGGATGCGTCAACAAGTTACAACCTGGCCACCAACACGGACAAAAGAGAGGGAAAGAAAAAAGCAGACATTAGTGATGTGAGAGCGGCAATCAAGGAGCAGGAGAGTGAGGTGGCAAGAGCTTTATTCTTTGGTAAAACTCAATCTACTTTTGATGATAAGAGTATAAGCAGCTTAGGTTTTCCACTTGTCTATGATACCCGGAAGGAAGAGTTTCCTAGGCTGCCTCCTGTTAAGCTTAAGTCTGAAGACAATCCACTGAGTCTATACTGTGAGGAGAAGTTTGAGCGTGATAGTTCAGGTGCAAGGCTAATCAATGAAGAAGAGGCCCTTCTCATAGGTTCATACCTCGATGTTCCCATTGGACAAGAAATCAGTTCATCAGGTTAGATTTAATGGCAATATAGCCATACAACTGCATAATTTCTATTCTGACTACTGCATGACGGTTAGTTTAAATGATATTAAATGCCGTCTCGTGTTAATGATTTCACCCTTTGAGATAGAATTCTAAAGACGTGTTTTTCTCGCATACTTCACTCGTAAACGAAATATATTGTTGTTATCACGTTCCTACTGGTTAAATTTATCTCCATAAATCTGCAGAAATAGGGTGTTTAGAACTCATGAATTAGAACAATGCATCAAAAAGTGACTGTCATAAATTCCAAAGATAACATGTAATAGGTTGGGCTTTATTACATTAAAGCATCTTCAAATCTTTGCTCTCGTTGTCTTAGTGATGCTACTTGAGATGTGAGAGTAAGTTTTAAACTTTTAATGATCTCATATAGGTGGAAAAAAATCTGCTGGGGGAAACTGGCTTTCAGTAAGTCAGGGAATAGCAGAGGACGCATCAGATCTTGTGTCTGGCTTTGCTACCATTGGTGATGGTTTGAGTGAATCTGTTGACTACCGTAATGAATACTGGGATTCTGATGAGTATGAGGATGATGACGACATTGGTTATGTCAGACAACCTATTGAGGATGAAACATGGTTTCTTGCCCATGAAATTGAATATCCAAGTGATCATGAGAAGGGAACGACCCGCGGAAGTCCTGATCACCATGGAAGAGACACAAACAAAGATGAGGATGATCACTCTTATGCAGAGGAGGCTTCTTATATATCTGGTGAACAGTATTTGCAGTCAAAAGATGCTGAACCGATTTCTTCAGAAAATGACCGAAGACTTACTGTCGCAGAAATTTATCCAGCTGACAAGAAAAATGATTTAATATCCCAATATGATGGGCACTTAATAGATGAGGAAGTACTCAGTTCGATGCGTAATGAGCCTGTTTGGCAGGGGTTTGTATCTCAGACAAATGAACTTGTCATATTGGGTGATAAGAAAGGCATAAATGTTCATAGAAAATCGCATCATGATGAAGATGATCAGCATGATTCAGTCAGGTCAATCGGTGTGGGAATTAATAGTGATGCAGCTGATTTTGGTAGTGAGGTACGTGAAAGTTTGGCTGGAGGGAGCAGTGAGGGGGATTTTGAGTACCCCCGTGATCATGATGTTGCAACATCCAGGTTTAAACAGCTTTATTCTGAGCCAGATAAGAAACATATTGATGGATCAAACAAGAATAAACAGAAAGCAAGTAAAAATGATGGTCCAGATTACATTGTAGATAATGATTCAGGTGAAAGTTTCAGTGCAAAGATTCAGAGTGATGGAGATTTTTCATTTGGCTCATCGCAAAAAGATGGAAAGTTGATGCATGCAGAATCTAGTAAGTCATTATGGTCAGGCAATCACAAAACGGTAACCAGAGATGGTAACATTGAACGTTTGAGTGCTTCAACAGCTACTGATGATATGGTTGCAACTTGGAGGCGAAAAAGTAGCGATTCGTCAAGTTCTAGAAGTTCTGTGAAAGACAATAATGCAACGTCCATGAAATCGGCAAACTCATCTCCCTCTTCTCTGTCAAATTATGCTTGCGAAGAAAGAAAGCATGCTGATAAAGAAGATGATAGAAATGATAGTAGTGAAAGAGAGGATGACCATGTAACATCGCTTGATGATGAAGAGGCAGTGGCAGTCCAAGAGCAAGTAAGACAAATTAAGGCCCAGGAGGAGGAGTTTGAAACCTTTGACCTCAAAATCGTGCACAGAAAAAACAGGTAAGATTTTCCAACTTCTATTGGTTGAACTATAACAGCAAGTCATTTTATTTCTTGTTGAAAGAAAGTAATAAGTTACTTATTCCTGTTTAGGAGAGCATGTCTATTTGAACCTCTGGTTGTTGCATTCAACACATAAAGAAGCATCATGTTAAATAAAAACAATAGATCGTATATCTGATTGAACTAACTACCTTCCTTCTCTTCTCTATTGGTTAGAGGGTACTGTGTGCAATGTTGAAGAATATCTGAAATTAATATATTTCACTGTCATTAGCTTGGATATCTATTTTCTTCTGAAATATTACACCCAAGATTGAATATGTTACTATATTGTGGTAGTTCTTTTTTATATAGCTGAGTACTGCTCTCTTACAAATTGTGTGATGTTTATCAGAACTGGTTTTGAAGAGGAAAAGAACTTTCACGTGGTTCTAAACTCGGTCATTGCTGGGCGTTACCATGTCACTGAGTACCTTGGATCGGCAGCCTTCAGTAAAGCCATACAAGCGCATGACTTACAGACAGGAATGGACGTCTGTATAAAAATTATAAAGAATAACAAAGACTTCTTTGATCAGAGTCTTGACGAGATAAAACTTTTGAAGTATGTCAATAAGCATGATCCTGCTGACAAATACCATCTTCTCCGGTTGTATGATTACTTTTACTACCGGGTAAGTGATCACATTTCTTTCGCACAGTTTTATTTTGCTATAGCATATCAAAATGGACCAATTGTGTAACTTTAGGGGAGGTCGGAACCAATTTATTGGGTAATAAGTGCTAAGATGCTGTGGTACAGCTTCTGAGAAAGTTAACATATGGCAATTTTTGGAAATAAAGGGGGGTCATGGAATATCAAGTAGGTCTGTTGTATAAAGAAAGGGAAAAAGGAAACGAAGTGCCTATAAACAAAAGTAGCATACTACAAAATATCTTGTTACTATAGATATCACTCTTTCCATCAATATGAAGTTCTATGTTTACGTGGGGATATTATGCTAGCAATAGTTATGTTTCCCACTGATTGAATACCTTGTTTATCTGATTCATGGTCATGGTTTATTTTGTGGAGTCACTGGAGCTTATTCCAGATTTGCGTAGCATGACCCTTATATATGTGTATGTTTCATGTAATTAATTTCATAGTATATATTCTGTGATGTTATGAGTTCTACAAATTGGATTAGCATTTTTTTCTGAGGGATGCCCTTGGTTCCATTGATAGCGTGAAATGCTTCTCTTGGTGAATGGTTTGGAGTAATGGTTTCCCTGGCTGTATTTGGCAGGAGCATTTGCTAATTGTATGTGAACTTCTTAAGGCCAATCTATACGAATTCCACAAATTTAACAGAGAATCAGGTGGTGAAGTTTACTTTACAATGCCAAGATTGCAGGTTTGTCTGCGTCATCTTTACCATTTAGTATAGGTACATATCTAGCCAATTACTGATATCTTATGGACCGTTTTATGCAGTCAATCACTATCCAGTGTCTCGAAGCACTTCAGTTTTTACATGGCCTTGGACTTATACATTGTGATTTGAAGCCTGAAAACATATTGGTGAAAAGCTATAGCAGATGTGAAATAAAAGTCATTGACCTTGGAAGTAGCTGTTTCGAGACAGATCACCTATGCTCCTATGTTCAGTCAAGGTCATATCGAGCACCAGAAGTCATTCTAGGACTCCCTTATGATAAAAAGATAGATGTATGGTCCCTTGGGTGCATTTTGGCAGAACTATGTACAGGCAATGTAAGTTCTGCATTCCCGTCGACATCATCCTTCTTTTTTATGTCCTACAGTTTTTTTTCTCATGCAAAACCTTTGGGAAGAGAACCTACGTGCCCACGTCTATAATCTGGGTAGTAATAGACTAATAGTGCTAATGTATCAATTGTGGTCTATACTTCTGTTACATGGGGATTTAATTCTCATAATATAAAAATAAAACATAGATTTGTCAGGAGCTTATGTCGTTTATTCTATGTTGGAGTTGAAGTAAACAGTATCATCGATGTCTCTGGAGTTTTGAAAAGTTATATCATCTGGGTTGGTTGTTGATTTTGTATTTACTTTTGCAGGTTCTTTTCCAGAACGATTCTCCAGCCAGTTTGCTTGCAAGGGTAATGGGAATAATAGGATCTATAGACAATGAAATGCTTACCAAGGGACGTGATTCCCACAAATACTTCACAAAAAACAGAATGCTTTACGAGCGGAACCAGGTGAGTGTTCCAGAGACCTTAAAAGAACATTCCCTGAACTTGTGCTAATAAGAACCTTTCTCTTTAAAATTGATTTTTACAGGAAAGTAACAGATTGGAGTACCTAATACCCAAAAGAACATCCTTGAGACATCGGCTTCCAATGGGAGACCAAGGATTTACAGACTTTGTGGCTCACCTTCTTGAGATAAACCCAAAGAAACGTCCTTCCGCAGCAGAGGCTCTCAAACACCCTTGGCTTTCATACCCATACGAACCAATTTCGGCGTAAACCCTTTTATAATCTTATTTTGACTATCAAAAGCAGCAAAAACCGCAGTCGAAAGCCCTTTGATGCAAGACCCTAAAATGCAAGGTTTTGTTCCGCTTCAAAAGGAGTGAGTGCAAAAAAGTGAGACTGAAAGGAAGAAAAGCTTGTGAAATTTGATCAGGATGTAACACTGTATTGTTGAACTTGTGATTAGGACAGAGTAGAAGCAAGTAAAACCTATTGTTAAACCTTTTATTGTATCTTTAACTTACTGCTGATGTTAAGGCATTTGATTAATGAATTATGTAATGTTTTATTTGATGGCAATTTTATTTGCAATGTGGTTATGAAAAATATCATCAAGTGTAAACAGTATGGGGTTTCCATAAAATGTGTAAATTGAGGGAAGATGTTGTGACGTGGACACAAATCATCAGTAAGCAGAGATTCCGATGAACACTGTTTCCGCCGCCGTCGTTTCTTCATTCATATCTCCGCCGCTTCATCGCCGTGTCAGTCTCACAAAGCTCTCTCTTCAGGTACTCTTACTCTCTCTCTCTCTTTATCTATCGCAATCACTCTCTATCTCATTTTCAGGTTGTGTTTGTGCAGATTCCTAGAGCCGGCTGGCGGAGGAAACGGCTAGGGTTTGCTTGTTCGGCGGCTACGGCTTCAGAATCGCCATTCGAAGGTAGAACGAAAGCTCTGCGTTGTGATTCATTCTTTTTTTCCTCGTACATTTGCAAATTCTGTTGGGGTTTTGCAGCAACTTATGATCCGGAGCTCCGTTTGGTTTTCGAGCTCGCCACCGATTCTGAGTTGTATGAGCTTGAGAAAATCCTTTTTGGTCCCAGGTGAATTTGGGAAGCTATATAGTGTTGTAGTTATTTGGGTGAATTTTGTGCTTTTGAGTAAAGTTTTGAGATTACTTTGATTGTTGAGCAGCTACTTCAGTCCTCTACTCAAATCAATCCCAAACAAAGGAGGAGCTGACCGGTTAATGATAGGCCAAGACATTCAGGTTCGAGATGGTTTTATCCAATCTCTTGAGTCCAGATTCTTGTTTCTAGCCGCAGATGCTCGTTCAACATTAAGGTGTGTGCTTTCTTGCTCTTTCTTTCACCTTGCCATTAGACAATAGGTTCTTGTTTTGGGATTGCAAGCTTGATTTTGTCTTGAATAATCTGTTCCATTGGTTTGACTATCGTGCAATTTGCTGTACTCATCTAGATGGAACTTACCAGATATGTTCATAGAGAATTCGAGTACAATTTATTTATTACCATTTCATTTTATAGGGGTTGGAGGCCTTCATACAGAAACGTTTTACTAGCCGTGAGAGATAAGTTGAATATTCCCTGCTCTAGCCAGTTACCAACTGAAGACCTAGAGGCAGAGATTTTCCTTTATCTTGTCGACAATTTCTCAAGGTATCCAGGGTGAAATCGTGAGCTTTGCTGCAGGCTTATTCAGTGGAGGGATTTCTTTTGTAACTTCAACTTCAAACTTATTTATGTAGTGAAGCATCAGGGGTTTTTCCAGGCTTGTGGGAAAATTCCGAAGTCTCAGAGGTACAGGGAAGCTTAGAACTCGGGCTCAGTAAATGGAGAGTTGAACTACTGGCTGCACTACAAGTGGGTGCTACTGAGGTCCAATCTATGATCTTGAAGGTAGCCTTGTTTTAAAAATGTTTTACTTTGATAATGCCCGGTTACTTCTCAGTCTTTACATATTTTTCCCTTTCTGCAAATATCTTGTGCAGGGTGGTGGCATGATCACATTTGCCAAGGTCTATCAGTTGGTATGAAAGTTATAACAGTTTGAATTTTTCAACTTCGTCTTCCCTGAGGTGATACAAATGACTGGTCTTTTCTGGGCGTGTATAGTTGGCTAAGAGACTGTCGGGAAAAGTATTCCTTGAAGCTGCCAACTACCAGATGAGGAAAGAGATGCTAAAAAAGGTTTGCATCTGTTCTCTCACTTCATCATGCTGTAGAAAACTTTACATCATCACTCGCGCATTTGAGAAGCATCACATATGAATGATGTATCGATATATTAACTTCTTTCCACAGGGTGGACAGTTAGCCGCCATTAGCTTGGAGTCTCGAGCAGCTCTGCTTGCAGCAAAGCATGTAATTATTTTTCCATCTATTTTTTTTTCTTCTTCACATATCTTGTGAGCTAATCTTCTTTTTACATGAACCACATTTCTTCTTACAATGGGATTTATCCACCTTTAATTGATCACAGGGATTTACAGGAGCTGCGTCTAGATACCTTGGCTTAAGAACAGCGATGCAATTACTCGGCCCAATGTAATATACACTTCCCAAATCCTATCACAACAGATTTAATACACGATACCAAAACTAAGTACTAGGCCACCTACATTGACATTACATATGCACACTTATATGCTTCTTTCTTAGGGTTGTTTGTTTGGAGAATAATTGTGAAAATTTGCAGGATGTGGGGGACATTACTGGCTGATTTGGTCATTCAGATGCTCGAAACTGACTACGCTAGAATCTTACGAGCAATTTACGCGTTTGCACAGGTATATTTCTCTTCTCACCAAAGTCTTCATTTTTTAAGGCAATACTTGTTGTTCAAAGAGTTTAAAAAGGGTCGGTCGTTTGTTTCCAGATTCGGATCACCAGAACATACAGGCTACCTTGTAAATGAAGTAACAGTTGTTTTCTCGAGATTTCTCAATCTGTAGTAACATTATGTAGGTAAGGTAATAATGTTTTGTAATACTCGGACTATTGGTATGTGGTTGAAATGAAATTAGAGGTTGCTCGAGTAGAGAGTGGTCCAAAGAAGTAAGCTGCTGGAATTGGAACCATGGGAACATGTTTTTTTGTAAATAGCGAAAGAAAAAAAATCACAATCTGACTCCTTAAGAGGTAAACGAGCGGATAAGAGACGTGAGGCGTTTCTTGGTGACACATGTCTGGTCCGTGATACAGAGGTAAGGGAATAATTCTGAGTACTTTACACGTGTCTGGTGTGTAACCCACGAAAGCAACGGCTCACGACGATAACCCGCCGCGTCTCGCCACGTGGCTCTTGTCGTAATTCACATAAAAAAAGAAAAATTCTTTTACAGCAATTTTTTTTGTGGTCATTCTTTAAGTTTTTTTTACATACTATTAGTTTACTGCAAACAAATACTCAGTAAATCAATTGTTGCCACTATAATAAATTACTAGTTCAATTAAAACGTTTTGATTTTCTACCTGTGAAGGTTGTTTAGATTTTTATTGATTTCTCATATACAACCAAGTTGATGCAAACATTGTGAAGGAAAGTTGTCCTGAAATCACACTGTACGATTCAAACATGGTTG
>OVAP01008156.1:0-10127 GCA_900406295.1 Aurinia saxatilis
AACAGAACTTTTAATATGTTTTATTAATTTATGTGCAAAGAGTCAAAACGATATTTTTTTAAGAAACGGAGGGAGTATATATTTTGGTGATTATTATTATTATTATTATTATTATTATTATTATTATTNCTGTTATATGCATTCTCAAACTTTTGGTATACATGCGATAATATATAGTGAACATGAAATATGTAAAAATAAATTTATAAACTTTTGCTTTGGTTATGTCAAAACTCATATTTATTTATATTGATTTCATAATCACAATATATAATAGTTTAGGCTTAATACTATTTGCATACTTAATTTTTGTTTTGGAATAAATAGTTTATAATGTAATTAATATCTTGAAATATGATCTTATAAACTATGGTAATTAAATAATTACTATATGTTTTGGTGATTATTATTATTATTATTATTATTATTATTATTATTATTATTATTATTATTATTATTATTATTATTTTTTATTACCATCATCATAATTAAATTCCGCTTCTTCCATGTTGTGTTTTCATTCGTTTATATGTGTGTTTGTTTGTTGCTTCTTGCACAATAATTTTTGTTCTTATGATGTTTTTCTAAATATAATTGAAGCTACACAAAATAAAACATATAAAACATGTAGTTTACAGAATCTAATAACAATATTTTAAAAGAAATTTAGAGTATACAAAAATAGAAATTGAATTCCATGATTTGAACATGGATATAGGTAAATAGATGTTTTTCCATAAAGATATTTATTTCGGTAAGTAAAAAAACACATTAATTACCTGATTTTTTTTGTTCATTATTTTAAATAACTTGGTTTGGTCTAAGGTATGAAGGAGTTTATGAGTTGGACATCATGCAGTTTCAATTTGACATCTCATCTACCAGTGATTGAGGAAAAATAAACATAAAAGGTTGTCTCTATCTATTATCATCAATATTATTACTCCACCTGATCAAGAATATTTGTTTCTTCAAATATTTGACTAAAACACGTGTTTCAAATTTTAAATTTCCAAGTCTATTGAATCTTTGTTTTTGACTAATGCTATATTTTAATACTATATAATTTTTCATAATTCAAGAACAATAAAAATTGATTAACGAATGAAGAATTAAAAGTATTGAATTCATGTCGAAGATATAAATTTCAGTATAAATTCCAATTAATTAGAATAATTCAGGGAAACAAAAATTATTATATGACAACATATAAATAACGAAAGTTTCTGTTCTTTTCCAATTAATTAGACACTATCTGGGGGGAATTAATACTATTTGAATGAAGACATTTTTTGTTTTTTTGGTTTTTTTTGGTCGGGGTATGAATGAAGACATATAATAAATAATTGAAAGGTAAATATCATATAGATACTTGACATGTGTTGTTAGTGCATATAACTTCCCTCTACTAAACTACATTGGCTAATGGTTATAATTATCATGACAAACCTGTATAAATTATGCAAGTCAACTATTATATAAAATATAAATGTCACAATAGTAGAGCTAAAGAATAGAGATGCCTTAAATTAACATAAAATTTGTTTTGCTTCTCAATTTATCACACCAAATTTAAAACTGAAAAATTACACAAATTATTGTGTAAGAGAAAATTAGTTACTTTAAATAAATTGTAAACAAGATTAAATGATTATATTGGATTTTTCTTTTCTAATTTAGTGTTTAGATTTTTTTAATTAGATTTTTTTTCTATTTTTAAGGTCATTGTGATATTAAGTTTGTGGTATTATTGGAACTCAAAACTATTAGTAATATATTTGGAACAAAGCAAACTTCAAAGGTAGCAAGTTTTAATGGACATCTTAATTTGTTATGTGCTATGTCTGGTGAGATAGTCACCTACCAGAAATCATCCATTTCACATGGTTTGAAGGTCTTTCTTTTCAATAGAAAACACTATTCAATGTATACTACAAATTCAAATTCTTTTGATTGAAGGATGTGAGAAGTATTTTGGTATATCAGAGAAATTTCGCATAAAGAAAACAAAAATATTTAGATACATAGTTGAAAAGGTGCGAGAACGTGAGTATTGCCTGTCAATGCGCAAACATATGATAAATATGGAAGGAAAATCTGGACCTTGGAAGACATGTTGTGAGCATATGTTCTGGATTGGGGTGAAAATTTGAAGACTTACTTGCCTTTGGCCAAGTTTTCATAAAACAATATTTATCATGCTAGTACTGGAATGCCTTCATACGAAGCGTTGTATATATGACTTTGTAGGAGGGTAGTATAATGGGCCAGACATTGTCGAGGAAACAATCAATAAAATCAGACTCTTCAAGGTTAAGCTGAAAGAATCTCAGGATCGGCAAAAGATTTATGAAGATCGGAGAATGAAATATTAGGAATTTTAAGTGGGTGAGATGGTTTTTCTGAAAAACAATCACATACAAGGATAAGGCACAAACAAATATGTGTGGGAAGCTAAGTCCAAAGTCATGGACAGTATAAGATCATTGAGCTAGTTGGGCCAGTTACTTACAAACTTGACTTACCGAAAGAGATGGATGTGTTCCAAAACGTTTTCCATGTATCATTATTGAGGTAATACATAACTAACCTTCTTAATATAAGGGTTTTTCTCAATAATGATACATGCCTAAGGACATGATGGAATCAAAAGTCTAAAAGTTAACAGGATGGTTTAGTGACTACTCAAACACTTTAATGTCTCATGGTGCAAGATCATATTTTGTCCAGTTTAGCTAAATAAGAGGTGGATATAGTTGGGTTAGGGCATGGCAGATGAACTTGATCACAGATGGACTGTGGGAATGGTTACTCATCTGATCATGGATTAGACCGCCAATTACTTGAACGAAACATGAACAAGGAAATGATCGGCAATGAGCCAAGGAAATCAGATTGTATTAGTTACATGATATTGATAAATGCTGGATCAAATGATCAGTTCTGATAAGTTCAATTAAGCTGAATGATCGAGTGTTCAAGCTGAACTGAGCTGATTAGGCAGTTTTAATTGAGACAAGTGAATCCACCGAGTAAAAATGAGTCGGGCAGATATTTTGAGTTGGATTGCTGACAATCTTGATTTTTTCTAACTGATGTCTGAGTTCATACAATGCAGTTTCTTAGCCAATGCAGTTGTTCAGACAATGCACTTATATGGACAAAACAATTTTCAAACAGAGATGGTGAGAAATTCAGACAAGGCAGGCTGGCAAGTTGAGTCAATGATTACGAATTCTGCTAAGGCATTTTGATCATTGAATCGATTCAATGTTGATCAGACTTGACGGGAACAATTAAATTTACTAAAAACGCGCAGATCAGATTATAAACTTCCGGGGCAGTTATTTAAACAATTGGAAAACATCAGTTTTCAGTTTACCCACAAATTTAAGTGATTTGGAAGGAAACACTTCATTTCTCATGAGTAATATTTGTTGGAACTCAGTTTTATGAACATGTCTGGAAAACTTCAGGTTTTTTACTTTGCATTTTTCCGGTGATTTTCCTGCCATTTTTCGGCAAACAGCTTGGCGGAATTGTATGGTCGATAGTGCGTTGGAAAGCTGGTAACAAGCACTACAGTTAGTATACTTACACGTCAAAAATAGAGTTGATTTGAATGATAAATAAGGGTGTGAAGTGAGCAACTTGGGATGGTGGAAAATGTATCGGAAATTGAGAGTAATTTTGACTCCCTTGTATATGGTTACACTTCTATCAAGTTTCAAAAGTGTCTAGGTGAGAGAGAGAATGTTCCTCACACTGGGCCGAGCGCGGGTCTTCGGCTCGTGGGCTTGTGGAAATTCTCGCCTCGTCCGAGTACATTTTGGGCCATTGATTGGTCAATTTTTGCTCAATTAATTTTATGGAAATTTTACGTTTTTGTAAAGAAAAACGTGGGGATCACTCTGTATCTTTTCCTCATATAGAAAAATTGTGGAATACTGCAATCCTAGGCCAAATAGCTCGTTCGGACTTCAACCCCAACTATCCTATTCGAGTATAAAATAAGAGGCATTGTCTATCAGTTCTAGGTTCCCCCCTCAACTACCTTTATAAATTTCTTGCTCAAAATATACTTTTCCACTTGTAAGAAAGGAAATATACCTTCTTATCATGAAAATAATGAGTATTACAATAACATATTTTTTTACAAACTTCTGCCACCAAAGAGTCTGGCAATCGATATAACCGTCAAAGTTAATTTAATTTTTGTAATGAATGGAAACCAAATTTGTCTAATGCATTCCAATTAATACAAAGATTGGTTCCATTATAACTACACCATAAATTAGAGATGGAGCTAATTAACTTAGAAATTAACTACAAAAAAAATTTAAAGTATGACATCACATGATTTTGTAAGACGAAATCCGCTGATTAATTTCTTTACCTTCTCTTTAAAACTAATTTTGATGACCATCCATTTACTCTGAAATATAAAAATTCATTACCATAATTAAAAATCTTATTTTGGAATTTCCAGATAAGTTCTCATCCTTCCTTCTTAATACCAAGCTAAGAATTTAGATACTTCCTCATATAGATCATTTTACCAAACATTATCAACACTTTATTTTTTCTTTAGAAACTTTTCATATGCCTCAAAGAACTACAATATTTTTGTGCATATTGCCTTGATGGCTTGACAAAAGAGTGATCTATCATCAGCGAATTGAATTATTACTGTTAAAAACATGTTATCACAAGTTTAATAACAACAGAAACATATTATCACATAAATGTTCACATGCATCGTGGCGATATAAAACTTCACTAGCTAATATTTATGAAACGATGACAATACAAAACAAGAAAGAAAAAGAAAAGTCAATGGAAGAATGCCACTTGACCGAAAAGCAAGAACATGACATTAACAGAGAGAGATTGTTCAAAGTGAACCATACACTTCATTATCTCTTATTTTCGTTGACTCCATCATTTTCTCTTCGAGTCTTCCTTCGTTCGTACCCTTACGATGTTTCCATGAAGCCTCCTCCTTCCCATCATATTATTAACTAAAAAGCAATGATTTAACATAAGACTAAAGCTGTGAATGGATTTAGCCACATGGTGCACTTAATTTAATCATACCGTATGATTAGCTTATCGTTACCATTCACAATATCCTTTTTCAGTAATTTTTGTGCGATTTATATTTATTTTACTGTAAGCTTTATAGTTATGACCGTACCACACTGGACTATTTATTCCATTTATTCCACACTTTGTTTCACCAATGTCACAATTCGCAATCTAAATATATGCATATAGAGGAGTTCTGGTTTTCAAATTTCAAGTTTCCTTCATGTGACTAGAAATTGTAGTCACATAGCTATAAAAGAACCTCTATATAATTATTTCTATCAAATTGTATTTATCTTCCTCGTTGGGTTAACTTTTGTTTGCACCGTGATTTTGTAAGTTTTTAATTGATATAATGCATAATTTCGTCCGAGGTTGCGTAGAACCAACAAGTTAATCCCGGATACATAATTTTAATTTGCTATGGTTATAGTTGTTAAGGCATTATATTGATGGTTCGCATTTTATCAACATTTTTTTACAATATTTTTCTATATATATATATATATATATATTTTGCCAACTCAATATTTTACTCTCAATATGTTACTCAGTTTTTAGTCTTTTAGTTTTAAACTATGAGTTTAAAAATGTTGGATGTACTTATATCAAAGATGTGCCGAATATGAGTGAATTTTTCATTTGAAACCATGTAATTCTCTTGTTTAGTAAAATGAATTAGATGGATTTTTTTTTTATCATTGAATCACAACTAGCAGATCCATATGCGAACTAGATGGCTTCTTAGATTGCTAATAAAATATGAACATAAAATATAATATTACCACATTGGCAAAAAGCAAAGTTCGCATACAATATCTTTGTTTTCTCTGATTTAGTTGTAACTTAAAATGATGTCCCTTTTGGAACAAAAATAAAAGGTGAATGAAAACATACATTTTGAAAAAGAAAATAAAGTTCTTATATAACGTTTTGCAGTTGTTCCAAATATCAGCAATGGACTGTTCTGTTGCAATTACAAGTTGGCGGTGGTCAACGCTATATATAACTAGTAAATACATACTTTGTCGAACACATTTTATGCGATTCTACGTGCAGACTAAACAAAATCGCATAAAATGTGTTCGGCAAAGTAGATATCTACTAGTTATATATGGATCTGCATATGGATCTGCCAGTTGTGCAACTTTGTTTTCTTTGTAGGGGGAAGTATGGATAAAAGTTTCAATACAACAACAAGCCGGCCTACACCAAACCATTATCCAGCTCTTACCAAAAGCCACATCAGAAGCTCAGCCAAGGGAGAAGCTATGGGAACAATTCTTATCAATCACCATCACCGCAAGATAACAAGATGGAGACCATGTTGGAACAACTTTCGGAAGAACAACAAAAGTTGACTGTTTCTTTCAATGGCAAGATTGATGATCTCTACACCAACTTGAATGGGAAGATTGAACAGCTGGCTACTCACTTGAAGAAAACTGACCTACAAGTTGCACAAACGGTCGAGCGGTTCGACGACAAGAAGGCTTCTTACCGGGCAAAACAAACACAAATCCCACGTAAAATTGCAGTGCCATGACCTTAAGGAGTGGCAAAACATTGGAAGAGACCCCTATGAACGTCCAAGATGATGAAGAGTTGATTCACTTCGAAGATTTGGAAGAAGAGGTTGAAGATCAAGTCAATCCGAGCTCAGAACAGGAGAGTGTCGATCGACACCCACCTGGTGTCGATCGACACCACATGGGAAAACAGACGACGGACTCTGCTTCAGACTAGCGTGTCGATCGACACCAATGATAGTGTCGATCAATACCAACCAGGATCGACGCTCAAGACGGACGTGAGTCGAGCTCTCCTCGACAAAACAGCCGGGATCCAACTCCAACAGACCTCGAGACAAGGGAGTGTCGATCGACACTCCTAAAGGTGTCGATCGACACCCGATGGTGAAACAGCCCTCTCTGGTCCCCTCTTCACCAAATCTGATCGTTAAACCTTCTACACCTCCCAAACAAGCTACTCAAACTAAGGTGTCTTATCCTACAGCTCCTAAGAAGTCTATGAGAGAGCGAGAAGATGAGATGTGTCAACTCATCCTCTCAAGATTAAAACTTGAGATTCCATTGCTCGAGCAAATTGAGACCTCACCACCTTTCAAGAGGTTCCTCAAACGAGTCGTCTCCAGAAATTGTAGCCTTGAACAAGGCGTCTATGCAGTAGCCAAGGGAGCCACAGCCATCCTACCCACCAAATGCTAACCAAATTTGATGATCCAATGAGTTTTGTACTTGATTTGTCTATTTTGGATTATTGTTTTGAAAACTCTTTATGTGAACTTGGTTCTGGTGTAAACTTGATGTCTCTTTCAGTTGCAAAATTGATGGGAATGATGGACTTCCAGGAGACAAGGGTATCATTGGTGCTTGCCGACCGCTCAATTTGCTATCCCGAAGGAATACTTGAAGATGTACCAGTCCGAGTAGGCAAGTTCTAGACCCCCACCGACTTCATAGTCCTCAAGTATGATCAAGAGCCAAAGGATCCTCTCATCCTTGGACGACCATTCTTGGCCACCGCTAATTGACTGCAAGAATAGCATAATTGATCTCAACATTGGTGAATTCAAGATGCGCTTCTACATGGACAAACTCATTAAGCGTCCAAATGTTGATGGCCAAACATTCTATGTGGAGACTCTATCTGATTTGGCGGAGGAAACTCTATGGGGAATGAAGCTTGAAGATGAGCTTGAAGATGCCTTAAGATGTGCCACAGATTACCACTTTGATGATGTAACACTTGGGTTCTTAAAAATGCTCGAATCTAGCGACCAAATGTGCAATATGGTGTCCAAAGATGTGCTGTTCAAAACACCGACGAAAATTGCATCTTCAAATGAGTGGGATGAGTCTAAAGCACCCAAGGTGGACCTCAAACCTATGCCCAAAGGCCTACGGTACAATATCTCGGTCCTAATAACTCTTTTCCAGTTATTATCAGTTCCACTTTGAAGAATGCTGAGTCCACACTACTCCTTAACAAGCTGCGAAAGTTTCGCAAAGCTCTTGGATACTCTCTTGATGATATTGCAGGGATATCTCTAGACTTATGCACTCATAGGATCTATCTTGAGGATGAGACAAAGTCATCAGTTAAGCATCAAAGGAGGTTGAACCCCAACTTGAAGGAAATAGTCAAAAAGGAGATCATGAAGTTGTTTGAAGCTGGAATCATCTATGCAATTTTAGACAGTCCGTGGGTCAGTCCGGTTCATGGTGTGCCTAAGAAAGGAGGAATCACTGTTGTTGTGAAGAACGATAAAGACGAGCTCATACCTTAAAGGACCATCAATGCACATCGAATGTGCATTGACTACAGAAAGCTTAACGCCACTACAAGAAAGGATCACTTCCCATTGCCCTTCATCGATCAATGCTAGAGAGATTGGTGAACCATCCTTACTATTGCTTTCTCGATGGCTACATCGGGTTCTTTTAAATTCCAATCCATCCCGAGGACCAAGAGAAGACCACTTTCACATGTCCTTATGGCACTTTTGCATATCGTAGATAGCCATTTGGATTATGTAATGCTCCTGCGACTTTTCAAAGGTGTATGATGACGATCTTCACGGATATGATTGAGGACATCATGGAGGTCTTCATGGACGACTTCTCCGTCTACGGGTCTTCATTTGATGATTGCTTGGCCAATCTTTACAAGGTCCTCCAGCGATGTGGAGAGAAGAACTTGGTGCTCAATTGGGAAAAGTGTCACTCCATGGTGAATGATAGAATAGTTCTCGGTCACAAGGTCTCTAAAGATGGTATTGAAGTGGACAAAGCAAAGATTGAAGTGGACAAAGCAAAGATTGAAGTCATGACAAGCCTCAAGCCTCAAGCCTCCTACGAACGTGAAAGATGTGCGAAGCTTCCTTGTACATGTCGGCTTTTATCGGAGATTCATCAAAGATTTCTCCAAAATAGCCCACCTACTCTCCGCCCTTCTCTGTAAGGATGTCAAATTCGTTTTTGATGCTAATTATCTATCTTCTTTTGAACAGATTAAACAGGCATTGGTGAGTTCTCCCATTGTCAACCACCATACTCGACCTTGCCCTTTGAAGTGATGTGTGACGTGAGTGATTATGCTGTTAGAGTTGTGCTAGACGAAAAGAAAGACAAGAAAATCCACGCCATCTACTATGCTAGTCGTACCTTGGATGATGCTTAAAAGAATGACATCACAATTGAGAAGGAACTCTTCGCCGTGGTCTTTGCTTTTGAGAAGTTCAGACAATACTTGGTGGGATCGAGTGTGATTGTCCATACATACCACTCCACACTCAAGTACCTCATGAACAAAAAATATTCTAAGCCACACTTGATTCGATGGGTCCTTTTACTTCAAGAATTTGATATCCAAGTGAAGGACAAAAAGGGGATTGAGAATGGCATTGCTGACCACCTATCCATGCTTAGGAATGATGAGGAAGTGCCTATAAACGACAACTTACTCGAGAAGCATGTGAACATGATTTCAGTCATGATGCAAAGTGACTTGGTGAGAACTAGAGCAGTGTCGATTGACACTACCATGAGTGTCGGTCGACACCACATGGAACGCACCAAAGCTAAACATGACCGCAAGATCCTCAAACGTATATTCGAACCAAATGACCTGGTCCTTCTCTACAATTCTCGTTGAATTTGTTTCCTGGAAAGTTGCGTTCTCGGTGGTCCGGTCCCCTCAAGGTCACAGCCGTTTGACCATATGGTGTTGTGGTGCTTGCAAATAACAAAGGCGAGGAGTTTGTGGTNGCCGTTTGACCATATGGTGTTGTGGTGCTTGAAAATAACAAAGGCGAGGAGTTTGTGGTGAACGGTCAACAAATCAAGCACTACTTTGCTCAACACAAAGTACCTAGCGGAGGCTCCATTCTGTTAGACGCACCACCATCAGTCTAACACTCATGCACACAATCAATGACTATAAATTAAGCGCTTGGTGGGAGGCACCCCACTTGTGAGTTTTCTACTACTTATACTATTTATTTTAATTATTTTTGG
>OVAP01008157.1:0-10127 GCA_900406295.1 Aurinia saxatilis
TTATATGTTTATTATAGTAAAAACCGGTAAAATATGAGGTATATCAATAGTCCTACCACCAATTGGAATTACTGTCCCTGTCCATCCATGGGTCATGTGGAACCTACGGAAAGCGCGAAATTCTCTAGTTTATAATGAACGTGGAACCACAGAAGGGGAATGTGGGGGTCAAATGTCCCCCACAACATATCACAGATAAATAGTCCTGCCGAAATGATTAAGCATCGAACGGATAAACCGAGGTAAAGCTTTAAAATGCTACCTCGGCTTTATATCTACAGGCAAATGCCGAGGATAGTCTATCTGAGTCACTTCCTCGACATAGACGATAACTATCAGCATGCCGGGGGATTTTATCAAGTCATGAGCTCAGCAAAACATTGTTATACTCATAAAGCCGAGGACTTCATCTATATCATGTCCTCGGCAATATGTATCGTGACCTTATGTCAGCAATGCCGAGAACTTAACTAAGTCGCGAGCTCGGCATGACTCTTAAAACATGAGAGGCCGAGGTCATTAGTCGGAACATGTCCTCAGCCATATCTAAAGCTTATTATTTTGGCCGAGGAGTTTGCCTAAATCACTACCTCGGCGTATTTTCATTTTAGTCCCGAAGGGACGAGCTCGTCATTATATGGTGGGCCGAGCGGTACGAAGATAAGCCCAAATCCTGCCAAATAGCCGAGCAGACCGGGCCCAGATAAGACGAGCCGACCTGAAAGGAGGAAGGAAAGACGAATCAAGGATATACGAGAAGATCTAGGAGTTTAACTTATCTATAGGTCAGCATAATCTTGTATATATACTCTTCTAGGTTAAACTTGTATGATCATCTCTTTCTAGCCTAAGAACCCTAAGAAAAGCTTACGCTACGAAAGACTCTTATTCATAATTAATACAAAGTAGTCCTTTGCTAGTTTTGTCTGTGTTTGTGCCTCACTCTTTGTATATATCGAGTCCCTCTTCTGAACTCTCGTACAAGTAGTGATTGTGTGATTTCACCCACACAATTTTGCGCCGACTATGGGGACCCTGATAACTTTTCTCACAAACCAAAACCCTAGCAAAAGAATAATGACCAACGAGCACCAAAACCCTCCAGAAGGACATCAGCCAGGAACGGCCATGCCGTTTACTATCACGAGAACTGTGACCGACAACTAGGGAATCGCGCGTGTCGAGATCAACCTGGAAGCTGTCGCAGCTACGTTGGCCGATCTCGCTCACCGAGCCTCGCAGAAAGAGACGACTAACCTCAGCATCCTCAACCAGCTAAACTCAATTTCTACCCAGCTCGCTGCAACGCGCAAACCTCCCAGAAAAGTCCCAACTAATGTTCGAAGCTCTCTCAACTTCAACGATGGGTTCCTGACACCCTCTAACACTTTCCCAATCACAGATCCCACTAGCCTTCCTCCTCCTCCCCCGATACGAGGAGGCCCGACGCTTAGCAGGACAATCGTCAACCGCGAACCATTGTGGAACACAGATGACCAGAGAAGAGAGGGATCGGGAGCCGACGAGGTCGAAGGAACGAACGGCGAGTAGGTCAAAGATTTTGAGGCCGCAGCCAACAGAATAGAGGTTTCGGACGACGATCACGATCCTGACGAGGAGTCCGGGCACCGAGACCTTCGCGCGGAACTAGATGAGATGGAAGCCATGATCGCAAGGACCAACGACGGATTTAAGGCTGTTCAGAATCAGGTTCATCGAGCGACCTCATCGGCTCCTGCGATCGATCGTATGCTTGAAGAAGCAAGGAGAACTCCTTTCGTCCCAGCCATCACAGCCGTGAATATCCCGGATCCTGGAAAAATGAAGATTCCGATCTTCAAAGGGCTTACCGATCCCAAAACACATCTTGCTGCATTCCATGTCGCCATGAACCAAGCGAATTAACGTTGGGACAAAGGGATGCCGGTCTTTGCCTTTTATTCGCCGAGCACTTAGATGGGACAGTCCTCAGATGGTTCATAAAGTTGGATTCATACTCGGTTGATAACTTCAATACCCTCCAAAGCAAGTTCGTAGCACAATACGTAATCATGGCTGGAACCGAGCCAACAAGGAAAGATCTGTGGAACATCCGACAGGGGCCAAACGAATCCCTTCGCGAATTCATAGTCAGATTCAAATTAACCTTAACATAAATTGACGGCATGGGGGACGAAGATACCCTCGAGGCTCTGAAGCAAGCGCTTCTCTTCACCGGCAAGCTTCGCCGATCACTGGTCAAACGACCAGTCAACACCATCCAAGAGGCCCTTCAACAGGTCGTCGGATATATAGCCAACGAGAAGATAAAGTTAACCCTTCAGGTCAAACAAGGGAGGTCGACAGGCCGACCAGCCCCTTCCGTGCCACAACAGACTACACGTACGAAGAGAGCCACAGGCCGCTACATCGACCACGAGGGAGCACTTCAGGGTGGTTCCCACAATTACCTCATGGACCATCATGAAGACGAGGAATGCTACTATACCAAGGAAACACCGGAAAGAAATCAAGAAAACCAAGGATGAGGTAGAGGCCGAGGTGGTGGTCGAACATGAGGCCGAGGAAGAGGACGTTCCAACCAGTGGCTCCTCCAGAATGCTTACGTCGAAAATGCTTTATGCGACCACCACCAAAACAAAGGACATAGCACCGCCAACTGCAAAGTCCTCGGGGCCCTTCTGGCAAAATATCTGGCCGAGAGAAAATTGGGAGGCTTCAACATCAAAGATGTCCCCGGACCAAAGAAAGACGACGCCTGATCAGCCCCACTGCAGAACGACGTGGCCAAACGCGACAGGGGAGAGGAAGGAGGCCAGCAGCGAGGTCCCAGACCTCGAATTAATATGATCAAGGGCGGATCATAGTACTGCTTCGACACCGTGTCATCCATAAAATCTTTCCAGCGACAGGCCAACTCGGTCTCCAGAGTAACGTCCGATCGCGATATCCCCCTCGCCGAGGTGCTCTCCAGTCCCAAGCCGTTAACAGGGTTCTCTGGCGAGATGAAGATGACGCTGGGAACAATCAAACTCTCAATTCAAGCCCTTGGCGTAACTAAGATCGTGGACTTCTCAGTTGCAGATCACCCAGCAATCTACAACATCATCCTCGCTATACCATGGTTAAACGCAATGAAAGCAGTACCCTCTCCCTACCATTTGTGTGTAAAGTTCCCGATGCCGAGAGGGGTCGGAACGATTCGAGGGAGTCAGCGAGAGTCCAGAGTCTGCCTCTTGGCCGAGCATAAGCTCAGATCCCCGGTGACTGATCGAAGACCGGTCGCGGTGGTAAAGAAAAGTCGTGCCGATCACGACAACGACAAGCAGTTGTCAGTTGCCTTATATCAATTACAGCTTGCGGAGTCCCCCAAAAGATCGGCAGACGAAGGCTCCGTAATAAAAGTGTCCATAGACGATGGGCGCCCAGAACGATGCGTGTAGATCGGCAATCAGCTTCAGGATCCCCTACGCGCGGAGATCATTAAATTGCTCAGGAGCAATGCGAACATGTTTGCATGGAAGGCTGAGGACGTGCCCGACATAAATACACAGATAGCCTACCACGAACTGAAAGTCGACCCATCTTTCAAACCCGTCAAGCAAAAAAGGCGCAAACTGGGAGACAAACGGGATGCGGCAGTCAATGCTGAAGACGATCGTTTGCTAAAAGTTGGATCCATAATGGAGTCCAAATACCCAGACTGGATCGCAAATCCTGTGGTCGTCAAGAAGAAGAATGGAAAGTGGCGAGTATGTGTGGATTTCACGGACCTGAACAAAGCATGTCCAAAAGACAGTTTTCCACTCCCACATATCGATCGGCTTGTCGAGGCCACTGCTGGGAACGAACTATTAAGCTTCATGGACGCATTCTCAGGTTATAACCAGATCTTCATACATCCCGACGATCGTGAAAAGACAACGTTCATGAAAATACAACGTTCATTACGGACCGGGGAACCTACTGTTATAAAGTGATGCCCTTCGGGGTGAAGAACGCCGGAGCTACCTATCAGCGTATGGTCAACAAAATGTTCGCCGAACAGTTGGGCAAAACCATGGAGGGCTACATCGACGACATGTTAGTCAAGTCACTATTAGCTTCTGACCATGTACGCCACCTAGACAAATGTTTTCAGAAGCTCAACTTGTGCAACATGAAGCTCAATCCGACCAAGTGCCGGTTCGGAGTAGAATCATGAGAGTTCCTAGGCTACCTGGTCACCAAGCACGGCATCGAAGCGAATCCCAAACAGATCGAAGCCATCGAGTGTATGCGATCACCTTCAACAACAAAACATGTCCAGCGACTCACGGGATGGGTAGCAACTCTAAATCGTTTCATCTCCCGATCAACAGATAGGTGTCTCCCCTTCTATAAGACACTCCGGGACACAAAACTAATAATTTGGGCTGACCAATGTGAAGCGGCTTTCCAGCAACTGAAGCAATATCTTAAAACTCCACCAATTCTTTCCAAACTAGTGGATGGAGAGTCTCTTTTTCTATACATTGATGTGTCATCATCGGCAGTTAGCAACGCCTTGATAAGAGAAGAAGGAAATAAACAGCGAGCATTCTTCTACGTCAGCCAATCCTTGACGATTGCTCAAACGCGCTACCCTCTAATGGAGAAGCTGGCTCTCGCCGCTGTCGTCTCGGCTCGGAAGTTACGTCCTTACTTCCAGTCCCACGTAATCATCGTATTCACGGCGTACCATCTACGTGCTATCCTGCACAGTCCTAGTCAATCCGGTCGTCTAGCTAAATGGGCAATCAAGCTCAGCGAGTACGATATTGAATATAGGCCACACACTGCAGCAAAGGCGCAAGTTCTCGCTGACTTTTCTTGACCGACTTCGCAGAAGAAATCGACGAAGGAACGGTACTCCCACCTGAAGCCGAGAGCACACCCAAACCAAATCCGCTGACCTCAGCATCTCCAGATCCGGTCACCATCACCAACATGGAAGCCGATAGGTTCACGCTCCCGTTCCGGACCCTTCACTTTGACTGATCATCCTCCGAATTCGGCTCTGGGATCGGGATATATCTAACCACTCCAAACAGAGAAGAAATTGAGCAATCCTTCCGGCTCAACTTCGAAGCTTCCAACAACGAGTCAGAATACGAAGCCCTCATCGCTGGAATTCGATTAGCCCGCGGAATGGAGGTCCGCCGACTACACGCTTTTTGTGATTCTCAGCTTGTCGCCAACCAGTTTTATGGCGATTACTCAGCTCGCGACGAACGGATGGAAGCTTATCTAGGTATTGTCCGAGATCTTACTTCGGGTTTTGACGACTTCACTCTGACTCGGATTCCACGATACGAGAACTCATCGGCCGACGCACTAGCTGCCCTCGGCTCAGCCTCAGTGTCTAATTTTCGCCGAGTTATCCCAATGGAGCTACTGGACATCCCGAGCATTCAAGCAACTCACTAGGTCGCGTTGATCGATCTAGTGCCGGAGGGAGTCAACCCTCCACCAGTAAAAATTGGTCGTGCAGAGAATTCTCCTACTTATGGGTGTGATCGACCCTGGATTTTCAGATTACAGAACTTCATCACCGAAGGCACAGTCCCAACAGAAAAATGGGCCGCACGAAAACTCTAAGCTCAGGCGGCATGATACTCCGTAGCCGAATGATGACTTTACAAGTTTTCAGCCTCAAGACCCCTTCTCCGCTGCATCGAAGGTGATGCAGTCCGGCGTGTCATACAAGAAGTCCACTACGGATCTTGTGGAAACCATTCGGGCGGTCGAAGTCTCGCCATTAGAATCAAGCCCCATGGTTTCTTCTGGCCGACAATGGTCCACGACTGCGAGCAATACGCGGCTAAGTGCGGACGATGTAAGCGCCATGCTCCAATGATACACCAGCCCGCCGAACTGATGTCTTCGGTATCATCCCCTTACCCTTTCATGAGGTGGTCCATGGACATCGTCGGTGCCATGCCTAATTCCAAGACCAAGAAACTTCTCCTCGTCCTCACTGATTACTTTTCAAAATGGGTGGAGGCCGAGTCCTACGCCAGCATCAAGGACGCTCAGGTAGAACACTTCNGCTCAGGTAGAGCACTACATATTTAAGTTCATCATATGTAGGCATGGTATCCCGTATCAGATTGTCACGGATAATGGATCACAGTTCAATCCGACTCACCAAGTCTACTCTACGTTATCCATAAGGTAATGGACAAGCGCAGGCTATCAATAAGACAATCGTCGATGGACTCAAAAAATGATTAGACGCTAAGAAGGGGAGATGAGCCAAAGAATTAGATGGAGTTCTATGGTCACATAGAACGACTCCTCATCGTCCCACTGGCGAAACTCTTTTCTCCCTCGTCCATGGATCCGAGTGCGTGATCCCAGCAGAGATGGAATTTCCCAGACTTCGTCGTGAGCTGACACCACAAGACGAGGGGGTTAATAACACCATGTTATTGGACCAGCTTTACTTCCTTGATGAAAAACGTCATCGCGCGCTACTCCGTCTTCAGAATTACCAGCAGAAGGCTGCCAATATTACAACTCGCACATCCGCCCTCGGCGTTTCCGCGACGGCGACCTCGTCTTACGCGAAGTGTTTCAGAACACGGCAGAACGGAACGTCGGGAAGCTCGGTGCGCATTGGGAAGGACCTTACTGCGTTGTTAACATCGTAAAACCCGGCGTCTATGAGCTCGTCGTGATGGATGGTAGAGTCATTCCACGTTCGTGGAATGTGATATGCTCAAATTTACCCTAAGAGCTAACTGCAAGAGCACAGTTAATTAGCTGTAGTATTTAGGGATCAAATCTACAGAGACTTTAAGTTGCCTATAGATTTAAGAATTAAAACTTTACTAAGCGACTAATGTAAAACTAATAATTAAAGCTGTTGGAAAAAGGGTTTTTAAAATCAATAAAACAAAAGCTAGGCTATTGGTAATTCTTTGGGAAATCTGAAATTCAATAAAGCTGTCCTAGAACATGAATCACTAATGTAAAATCAACCAACTGTCGTTGCGAAGATTATCTATGTCTAAATCCTAGAATCCCAAATTTCTTTGCAAATTCTATGAATAAAAACAAGCATTAATCCTAAGTTCAATAAGTTCACAAAATTCCTAAACCAAATTTCTTTGTTGATAGGTATTTTGCTCATCTAAAATAATTCCAGCAATTAATTATGTTGTCGCATCAATTAATTAAACTATAATCAAGTTTCTAGGTGATCAAGTTAGAACAAGCATTACACACAATTTTAGATGAAGAATTACATATGATTCCTCTAACAATTATCCTAAATTATCAATCCATCATAAACCCTAGAACTATCCTAAGCCTAACAAGCAAACTACTCACACATATTAATTGAAACAATCAACATGATTAGAGAAGAATGCATGAAAAGAGAATTCCAATAAAATAAATCAAGAGGGTTCATAAATTCTTCTCTAACTGGCAGAGTAATGAGATTTCTTCTCCCTAAAAGCTCTGGAACAGCCTCCTTGCTTAAGTCTTAATAGAATTTTAAGATATATGAAAACTAAAGCTAAAAACAAGTATTTATACAACCAAAACACGTTTTGGGTCTTCTGTGAACTTTTCATAACTTCTGGGGCGGTTTGTGCAATAAAAAGAAAGTTTCTTTGCTGTTTTTGAAAGGGTGTCGATCGACACCAAGCACATTCTCGGCCTACTCTGTTTACTCGCCAGAACGACATGTCTTCATCAAAACGGTCATATCTCTTCAACCGTGAATCAGAATGAGTTGAAACCACCACCAGAGTGAAGCTAACACAATTTCCCATCTTGTGTCAAAATATGAGATCAAAATTGTATCAGGAAGACCTCCAGATATTTGAAGCCCTTCTGACTAGTTTTGCATCATCATTTGCTAGTTTGCCTCCAAAAGCTCCAAAACACTCTAGAATGCTCCAAAATCACCAAATATTTGCTTTAAGTTGTAAATACTAGTAAAGACTAGAAAACACCTAAAAGACTCGATAAAATCCTTTATATTGTGGCTAAAAACCATAAAATACACGATATATCAGAATGCTCATCATCTTAAAAAGTATTATTGTTAGTACTTGGTACTCCGCTATTCACCAACATAAAAATAAAACAACATACACTTGAACTACGAGCTCGGCTTGATCCCTTCAACGGGTACGTAGGCAGCTCATCTTCGGATGGGTCCAGCTAGCCCCCTCCTCCAGAAAAGGGGGGGGGGGAATGGGAGTACATCCATACTCTCCTTTTATAGCATATCTCTTGCTCGGCATCCTATGCCTTGGTTATTTTGAACCACAAAACATAAGCAACACGCTACTCGTCATTGCTGGCCACAATGATGAAATCCAACATTACCTAGGTCTGCTAAATAGCCTTGTCTATTTCTGAACAGTGCACTATTCAAACTCAACTCGTCTTAATCGCTGGTCTACCTACATCCTAAGAGCAATCTTAAGCGTTTATTCAAACGCTTCAGATAGGATTTAAAATGCTCGACTCGTGCGCAACATTAAACATTCAATTAAAATAAATTAGGTTTTGGATAAAGCCATCCAGGCATTGTATTCGCCCTCGGCAAAACATAGGGTCTTTAAACCCAGCAAACAAAACAAAAACAAGAACCGAAAACAACAAAGCAAATTCAAACAGTTTTCTGCTTAGCAACAGGGACTCCTTCTTCAATGACGTTCTCCACCTTGGCAGCATGAGTCTCATTCTCAGCTTCCAGGGCCTCGTCCTCAGGGGATGCCATCAAAGGAGGCTCAGGAGACATCACCAGATCGTCCTTAATCGCGGATATAGTCTGGTCGAAGACAGAGCCGACATCTTCATAATCGGGGATCCAGCTTTTGATCTCAGCTTCAAAGTCGTCAAGTGACCTTTTCCCTTCGGCCTTGCCTTCCTTAACCTTTATCTCGCTAATAAGTGTCAAGTTGGCTGCATTTTGGCGATCATAGATCAGGTTCGTCAGAAGATCGCCGTTTAACTCGGCTACATGAGTCCTCACCGCCTCTAGTTTAGGGCTAAGGGAATTCTTAACCTCTCTCCTAGCCTGACGGGAGACCTTCTCGAGCTTGGCCTTGAGCATCTCGATTTCCTCGTCCTTCTCTTGCTCGGCTTTGACCAGACTATCCTTGTCATGCTTGACCTGGGAGCACTCCTCCTCAAGGCTGACAATCTGCTCGTTAGCCAGCTTCGTGTCCAGCTCAGCCTTATCCTTAAACTCTGTCAGCTGCTCCTCCAGAGCCCGCACCCGAAAGTCCCACTAAGCGATCGCACCCTCGTACCAAATCATGGCACTATTCATCTCAGCATTATACTTTCAAGACAAATAAAACGAAGTCACGATCAAGTCGTCTTCCTTTGAAAAAAGTAGCTTTAAGTTAGAAGAATTACATGGAACCCTTGATAGGCCAGGCGGACGTATCCGGTTCGGTTGGCCATCGAGTCGATCGATGGGACCGAGACTTTCGGGAAGGTGAGTTTAGAGAATAAGTTCGCAGAACCGACCAATCTATCCGAGGGAATCTCCTCGGCGGCTGCCCTCAAGGGAGAGACCCTGGCTGCAGAGGCCTTAGCTCTCTTGACCTGCTCGGCAGGACCCCCGTCGGCCTAGGAGGCTTCTCTCGTCATTTTCTTTTTTTACGAGTGTTTCAGAAGAACAACGTCTTCGAGCCTTGGTGCGGCTTCCTCGGCTATCAGGAGCTCTTCGGCATTAGAAGCAGTCCCTGAATCGGCCGGCACAAGGGCCGGGGGGTTGGGGTCGATGACTATCCGGTTCACTGATACACAAAGTTTTACCCTGGTATTTCTGACTGCAAGTGTACAGACACGCAGTCGTAGTACGTAGGGATCGAATCCACAGAGACCGAAAATAATATGCAACTAGCCTAAAAGAATTCTAAATAAATGCAAGAAAATTGGTTTTGAGTTTTCTACGGTAAACTAATGTTAACTAATGTTTAAGAAGGTTTTTCTATCTATTAAAAACAGCTAGGCTATGGGAAATTTTGGTTAAGTTGAATAACCAATGTCTGGAAACCGGTCAATGTCGATCGACACCGCTCGGGCAGAAAGCTGTCCTAGGATTAATTCTTGTACGAGGAATCCTACAA
>OVAP01008158.1:0-10127 GCA_900406295.1 Aurinia saxatilis
TACTACACAGCCAACAAATATATTACTGAAACTTAATTTACAAACAAAAGATCCGCGCATAGCGCGGGTTCTCCCCTAGTATAAAATAAAAATAGAACACTTGATCGCCTGTAACTTCTTGGAAACTTGTATTTGCTTATGTTTTTGTTAAACCCCCTGTAACTAGTTATCGCAATTAGTAATTCGGAATTATCTTTTGTAATATCTGTCCATATCTTATTATTTTCTTCCAAAGGGTGTACGTAGCGGTAGTGATTGATTGGACAACAAAACTTATTGAAATTTCTTGTAATATGGGACCAAAATCATTTTGGCAAAATGTGGAAGATAACCTGAGACTTTTTGGCCCTTCTCTTGACAAAATCATCACAAAATTTCTTGTAACGAGGAGGCACTCAATTTCGAAGGCAGCCTTGCTCTTCCTTTGAAGATAACCTGAGACTTTTTGGCCCTTCTCTTGACGAAGACTGCAGAGACATTCGCACGTCAAGATCAGAACATCCAGAAATGCCAGAGCTAGAGGAAGAAGACAAAGAGGTGCTGAGTTGGACAGCAGCTGCAATTGGATATGTACCTGGTATTGCCTTTGGAATCACGCTCGGATACATAATTAAAGCAGAGTTGTTCATGAACTCTTTTGCTTCGAAACAAACGCAGAAGCGGAAACACCCCCAATTCAATAAAGAGGTAATGTTCTGACTTATGAACGAGTAAGTTAACATATACATTTAGAAGAAAATTCAGGAGAATGAAATTTATCTGGATAAACTTTTTGAAATTAAGCTAAGTGTATAATTAGTTTTGTCTTTTGACAACTGTTTCTTTGTTTAAAGTTTTTAGGACCTTCCTGAAGAATCTTGAAGAAAAAATTCAAAGCAACCAGACATCAATCAACCAATCTCTGCAAAAGGAAAAAAATACAGACGACAATGTCCGAATATGAATTAGTGTAGATTTCGGTTGTTGTTTTTCAGTTTAATCTTTTCTTTTTAGCCAACTTTTTTGTTTCTCTGTAATTGAACAACTCTGCTTACTACTATCAGTATTACTCAGCTCTTTCGATGGACTTGAATCCATGTTAGACAACAGATCTGATATCTTATTTTGATTCATGTTTACTGTTTCTCAGATTAGTTTGGTGTGTTTCTCTGTAATTTTTTTTTTTGAAATAATGTTAAATTGATTCAAAAAAATCGTTTTACAAGTGCGGTTGTGAACAATAAAGAGTTTGTTTTAAATCAAATGCCAGAATGAAAACTAGTTTCCTTGTCTCGAGCGAAACCAAATTTGCATAGCTTCGTCAAGTCGGGTGTCACCAGTGAGTTGGACAGAACTAATTCGATTACGGATGGCCTTGTCAATGATCTTGATCAACAGGTCAGTTGGCTTAGCGGCTTTGCCATGTTTGCGATCATTTCTTTCCCGCCAGAGATGGTAAGTGACTTACTGGAACACATAAGCATAGAGAAAAGCTTGGAGCTTGTCCGCTGGAGCTTCGGAGAGGGTGTCCACTAACAGATCCCAACACGTAGAGAAGCGTATTCGTAGAAGACCTTTGCCGAGAGCAGTCCACACTTTTGCAGAGTAATAACATTCAAAGAAGAGATGGTTACGTGATTCCAAAGGGTGCTGACAGAAAACACATGTGGCATTGATATTGGGATCCCATACTGCTTGATGATCACAGGTAGATAATCGGTTTTGGAGAGCCAACCACAGAAAGAAAGCTTGCTTCGGGGTGCTGTATTTGAACCAGACAAGATTATGCCACGGAACAACTGGAGATGGTTCACGGATGAGTAGATAGGTATAAGTAGCTTGGAATTTAGAACGATAGGTATCAGGTTTTTGTTTCCAAAGTGCCTTATCTTGTAGTTGATCTTGTTTATCCCGGGCTCCATTAATTACCTCCTCAATCTGATTGAAAATGGGTAATCGATGACGCCTTTGTCGTCGTGCCATGGCCTGTTTGACTGTTGCATTGGCTTGTAGACCCATGTCGATAAAGCGTGGGCCTATGAGATCTTTGAGACATCCGAGGGATGACCAGTCGTCATACCAGAAGGATGTCACCGCACCATCATGTACTTCCATTTTCAAAAATTGGACCGCAAGAGGCCTATATTTGAGAAGTTTCCTCCACATCCATGAGCCTACTTGAGTAGCTCTTAATGCCCACAAAGATTTACCTCGTATCAGGTTTTTATGAATCCATTGCACCCATAATGATTTAGCCGAGAAAAGTCTCCAAATGAGTTTTAACATCGTGACCGAGTTAGCTGTTTGGAGGTTTCGCAGCCCCAATCCACCTTCACTTTTTGGCTTACAGAGATCAGTCCATGCGACCTTGGCTTTCTTCGAACTCAGTTCAGGTCCCGACCAAAGGAACGCAGAACATAGTTGCTCCATGGCTTTAATACATTTGGCTGGAAGACAAAATGCTGCAAGCCAAAAATTTACTAACCCCATGATGACAGATTTTATGAGTTGTAGCCGTCCTGCATAGGAGAGAGAGCGAGCTGTCCAAGACGAGAAGCAAGAGCGAATTTTGTCTAGAAGTGGGGCATAATCCGTAGCTGACATTCGTCTGGTAATTAACGGTAGTCCCAAATAACGGACTGGAAGAGCTCCAAGCGCAAATGGGAACTTGGTGGTGATGTTGTTGCGCACAGAATGTGTGACACCGGCAATATAAGCCGTTGATTTCTCTAGGCTGATTTGCAGTCCTGATATTGTAGCGAACTCATCGAAAACCTTGACTATGCCCTCCATCGACCGCATCGTACCATTTGAAAAAACCATCAAATCATCTGCAAAGCATAGGTGTGTGAGTCTCAAAGATTTACATCGTGGGTGGTATCCAAATTGTTGTGATAGAGCTGCCTTATCAAGCATTCGTGACAAGACATTCATACTAATCACAAACAGATAAGGAGATAATGAGCAGCCCTGGCGCAGTCCCCGCTTACTTTGGAAATAACCTGCCAATTCCCCATTGACTTGTACCGAGAAAGAAGTCGTGGTAACACAAGGACGAATCCAATGAATAAATGTCTCCGGTAACTCAATAGCTCGGAGAGTATCAAAAAGAAAGTCCCATTGGACCGAGTCAAAAGCCTTGGAAATATCAATCTTTAAAGCGCATCGTGGAGAGATTGTTTCTTTATGATAATCCGTGACCAATTCCGATGCTAAAAGCACATTTTCAATAAGCAGTCTGTTTTTAACAAATGCTGATTGATTAGGTGCAATAAATCCCGGTAGTATCTTCTTCAGACGGTTGGCGAGGATTTTAGAGATGACTTTATACATGACATTGCAGCAGGATATTGGTCTGTAGTCTTGCATACCAAGAGTGCCTTCTTTCTTCGGTATAAGTGATAGTACAGTAGAGTTTATCCCTTTTGGCAGGAACCCGAACTGAAAGAACGATTGTACTGCAGCGGTAAAATCATCTCCCAAAACAGGCCATGCACTTTTAAAAAATTCAGTCGTGTAACCGTCTGGACCCGGTGCTTTGTTGCTCGGCATAGCAAATAGTATATCCCTTATTTCATCTCTCGTGACAGATTTAATCAATTCTTCTTGTTCGGGGACTGAACATTTGAATTGTAGTAATTCCGCAAGATGAAGTGTAGTGGTTCTTTCGTATCCAGGCGGCTGAACAGAGAGAAATTCACTAGAGAGTACCATCATGTCGCCTAACCTCTCGGATGCCATTTTTTACCTCCCTCGCCTTCACTGCGCGGTAGAATGTTTTTGAGCTTTGATCGCCATTATTGAGCCAATGTAGCTTAGAGCGTTGTCGCAGAAAATTTTCCTCGAGCTCAGCTAGTCTGTCCCATCGCGAAGAAGCTGCAGATTCAAGGTGTTGATTTACTGAGGAAGGAGCCATATGATTTGCAAGCTGCTTTGCACACAAGTCTGCATGAGCCTCACGTTTTGTTATGTCCCCTATAGTTTCCTGCGCCATAACGCGAAGGATAGGTTTCAGATTCTTGATCTGTTTTGAGAACCGAAACAGAGCTGCAGTTGAGGGGAATAATTTTTCATTGCGTTTCCAAGCCTCATCCACCACCGGCAAGAAGCTAGGCTGTGTGGCTAGAGCATTAACAAATTTGAATGGTTTCCGTGGTGTATGAAATACCGCATCAATAACTACTCTGCAACGAAGATGATCGGAGACTCCTCCGGCTTCAAAAACAGAATAAGAATGAGGGTTAGCCAACATCCATTCTCTATTAATTAATACCCGGTCCAACTTCTTGCTTATTAATCCATCTTCCCTTTTGTTACACCACGTAAATAACGGACCATGGAAACCCATATCAGTGAGTGAACAATGTGTAATGGTATCCCGAAAATCCATGGCTCCTCGTGTTAACGCGTAGCTAGGATCCGAGTGCTCCTCCCCGTCAATAATCTCATTGAAATCACCCATGAGTATCCATTTTTGTTCTTAAATAGCGAGGAATTATGATGCGTCCGAATGGTCGCCCACAATTCTTGCCTTTCACCTTCAAAGTTGGAAGCATAAATAAATGAGACGATAAATTCCTCTCCATTTATGCCCACCATAACTGTAATCATTTGATCATTTTGAGATATCAAAGTGACCTTCACTGAGTCTCTCCACACCACCCAGATGCGTCCCAATCTGTGCGACTCGTAATTGCACAAATTTGACCATCCTCCAAATACCTTCGAGATAATTTTTTTTGCCTTGTTTTCTTGTACTCGCGTCTCCAGCAAGGCTCCAAACAGGAGCTTGCGATCCTCACCCACTCTCTTATTACGGAATGTTTAGACATTTTGTTGAATCCACGAACATTCCAAAAGAAGCTCGACATTAATGATGATTGGTAGAGCGAGACCCGGCTTTTGAGTTACCAGATTTCTCCGGTAAGGTCGTAGCATAGGCTTCACGTACAAACTTATGGCCAAACTTTGCATCTCTTGGTGGCAAAACTCTTCGAATTGTTGTCGGTGGTACAACTTCACCTTCTTCTAGGTCATTTTCCACTGGGATACGGACTGCATCATTCACCGTTTCCAGAGCCATTTCCTCCACTCTTGAAAGAATGTCATACTGGTTAGGTGAGGATATACTTGAATCATCAGGTTGTTTTGTTGCTTGTCTTCCCTTTTTCCCGGGGGAGACTTCAGTCCAGTCTACCTCTTTCTCAAGAGGAACAGTCTCTGGATTTGCAGCCGAGACTGCAATAGTGATTTGCATATCGTGAGTTGGAATAGTCTCTTCCTTCTTACTCCTTTCCGGAGAACTCTCCTCTGGCGGAACAGGGGCATTCTCTGTTTCTTTCCTGCTCGACTCCGGGATGGTCTCCACATTCTTCTCCAGAATTTGTTTCCCTTTAGTAACATTCTGGTTTTTCACCATGCTGCAGTCGACCTTGTAGTGTCCCCATTTAAGGCAATGTGTACATCGTGGTGGTAACCAAGGATACTCGAAATCAATCACAACCGCGAGGCCTTGCTTGTTGTGAAAGTGGTGAGACTTTGGAAGTGTCTTCGTCAAATCAACATCCACAAACACTTTAGCTTCATCGAAAGTTTTGCAATTTTCTGTTTCCGGGTGTAGTCTTTTCGGATCACCTGCTGCCTTTGCCAGACAACTCAGCCCTTTGCGGTTATACATTTACTTGGGGACCTTCTTCAGCACGACCCATGTTGTTATACTTGTAAGTTCTGGCTGAGCCTCCTCCAAGATCGGACTACACTTAGAGACAATCATGGGCAAACCCATGATGTTCCACATACTTCTTCGTAAGACTCTGTTTCGGATGCTTTTATCAGGGATTCTGAATTTCACTATTGTTTTACTCTCGACAAACACATCTATCTTGATGGATTTATCACCTAGAGGCCAGATCCTATTGACTATCATATGGATCTTTGCCACACTTGGAGCCTCCGTTGGGAATCTCCCGACAATAAGATCCTCCCAAAGAGGGGAGGCATCTTCAAAAACCTCATCTGGTATAACAAACGATGGGATCCCATTAATCTCCTCACAACTTATGTCATATTGTGGGAGACCTGTTTGCTTCTTAACCACTGCAGACCACGTCTGAGCGGCAACTTTCTTCCCATCTGGACTCTGTTTTCCTTCTGGAATCTGCTTCTCCCANGGCAACTTTCTTCCCTTCTGGACTCTGTTTTCCTTCTGGATTCTGCTTCTCCCACACGTCTTTCTCTGTTACCTGTTCTCCTTGTGTAGTAGGCTGCACGATTAGCTCCTCCTGATCCCCTGAATCAACCTCCGCCGCCATTGAAGCCCTAGCTTGGGCTGTACGCTGTTAACCCTAGTCGCCGTTTGGATCGCCTCAATATCGCCTCAATATCACCTCTGCTGACGTGTCAAAAATTCTCTGTAATTGAACAACTCTGTTTTTATTATTCAGCTATTTTAGTGGCACATAACTAAGATGATGAATAATTCACCCGCTATCATCCGCAAATATAAACGTTGTGGGTGGTAGTGGTTGTTATTGTTTGACAATAATCATGAAAATAGCTATTTACAATTTTTAGCCGCTCAAAATACCTCAAAACCAAAAAAAAATTTCCTTTAACATTTGCGGTTACGGGCGGATGACTAATTTTTTTAATTTTTTTTTGAAATTTATCTTTTAATATTGAGATAATATACAGAAAAAAAAATATTTAAAAAAATTTAAACAAAATACATGTATCATTTATTGAATAATCATATTCTTATATATTTATCATAAAATTTTAATTAAGCTAAAATATATTTATATTTGTAACTTATATATACAGAGATTATTTATAAGAAAAAAATTATAACATGTTTGAAGTATTTCATTAGTGTATTACAAAATATATTTAATACACAGTAGTTTATTTTTTAATATTTACAGACGAGTTTATGGTGATTATATGCCAAGCTTTATGGGTGAGCTTATCATTCTCTCTTCTTTCTTGTCAAATGACTTGTTTTTCTCCATTTCTATATCCAACCTCTTATTTATTTATAAGAACCAAAAGTAAAAAACAAAATGATAAGTGCTCAATTCTATTTGTTTCTAAAGCATGTCGACTTTGTTAATTAACATCTTCTTGAATATGGATCAATACGAAACATCTTTAGGATTCTAAAAATGAAACTAATTAAAGTAATTAATTATATTTTCTTAATAACTTTATTTGGTTTGTATATATGCTTTTAGAATCTGCTTGAAAAATCTTGAAGAAAAATCCAAAGCAACAAGACTGTCGCACAAGGGGAACAAAAAAAAAAAAAACAAAGGCAACTAAACTATGTTATTATTTCTCAGTTTAGTGTGGTGTTCCTTTTTTCTTCTCATTTGCTCTGTTTTTAGTAAGTGAACAGCCCTGTTTCCTACCCTTTTAAATTACTCAGTTCTTTGTTTCTGTGTCCATTTTTTTCCATTGCCATATTGTCTTCTTCAAAAAGAGATAGCAAGTATCAAAATCCATCTAAAGGCTAAAAACAGAGAACGTGAACAATAATAGACTTATATTTCTTGGTTAAGGAGATCGGATTCAGTTATATTTTACAACCAAACTGTTTCATTCTCCACATGTTCAAGGAGTTTACAAACAAGAATGGAGTAGTGTGTTGTGAGGGTGTGTTATGGGTTTCTTGGGTTACAAGATAAGAAGATTTTGTTATGTAAATGACCATTTGTTAAGTTGCAGTTAGCAATTTGTTAAGATTAAAATATTAATTTTTATAATTATACAATTGTGAATACTACCCATTAAAATCGAATCTAGCCATTTTATATATATCTAGATCACTTAATCACTAGATTGCAAAGAGTGGACACATAAATCTACTATATAAAAGATAAGGGTCTCTCTCCATAGTCTGACAAGTGGCACATTCTAAAGATGACACATATCCCCTTTTAATATTTATGACAGTTTAATTAATTAATAATAATTTAATATTTTTAACTGAAACATATATATATTTTCTACAATCCATAATTCATAATACTCATAGTAATGTGACAAATTATTTGAATAAAACTATCGAACTTTGATAACTTCTTTGAATAAAATTATAGTAATTTGGTTTTAAATACTTATTAACAACAATATGACATGACAATATGACGTGACAAGAACTAAAACTCTACCCAAAACAATCCATGTTAAAATCAGAAAATAAAAGCTTTATTTAAATAAAATTAAAATATTTTGGCATAATTAAAAATACACTCACTCACAATAATATTATAAGAAATATTCACGAATAACATGAATAAAAACTGTATGAAATAACTAATAACAAAGTATAATATAATTGAAGTTTCATTATAAATACGATTAAATAGCAAATATATTGAATAAATATGTCTTCATGTCTCAGTTCTTAGAATTATGTTCATTTGGTAGTACATATCCTTTAAATATATCTCTTGATGCTCTGTTCTGGAAAAATAATTTTCCCTCTACATTTTTATTTTGGCAAAAAATTTAAAACTAGAAAATTAAAAAACGTTTTCTAGAAAATGTATTTTGATGTTGCTTGTTAAATGAGAAAAAAACCATATGTAGATTAGTATATTCTATATAGTATCAATACTAACTCTTATTTTTTGTTTTGTTTTATATCTAGATAAATAATATTCGTGTAGAAACATCTATGAGTTAGGTAGCTATAAATATTGATATCTTCATAGTTTTGAAGAATTAAAAAAACAGTGTGCCCCATGACATGTGTAGATCCACCATTATAAATGATTGTTCTTTCTTATTGAGAGGGTGAAGTATTGAATATCACAGTCTTTTAAAATTGATTGATTTTCTATGAGTTTGCTTGGTAAGATAGCTACATAAAATTTGATTATCCGCATCTCAAATCACTAACTATATTTTTATTCTCAACTTTCCTAATAATACTCCATTTGTTACTCACACTCACAAGTTACTGAAGTTTGTATGGTTAGAAGTCGATATTATCACAACTTCTTTTTTTTTTTTTTGTAATATAGTGGAACTATCAAAGATTTACATATTGTGAATATATAGCATTGTTGTGAAACATGATTATCAATTTGTTCTTATACTATCTACAAATAGAATATGCATTAAATATTAAAACCAAACATCACTAATATCATAAATAAAAAACTATAACNTATGCATTAAATATTAAAACCAAACATCACTAATATCATAAATAAAAAACTATAACGAAAATAAACCCGCACGTAGTGCGGATATTCATCTAGTTCTTTTATAAAACTATTATTAGGCTACATATCTTGAACAACTATTAATTATTAGACTACATATAAAAAATGCATTATGTATTTTGATGAGACAGTATTCAAATAAATCTTCATTAATAACATTTTTTTTATAAACTATTTAGATCTTTAAATATCTTATTATATAAAATTGAGCGTGCTCGACGCGAACTCAACACGTGGACGATACTTTAAATTATATGATTGGTCCACGTATAAATAACAGAAAAATTCTTTTTTCTATTCATGGTTTTTTTTTTAAATACATAAAAAAACAACAAAAAGAAAAAGAACAATATATTAGGATAATTTTATATAATAAGATGTTAATGGTCATAATTTAGAATCTAATCACATATAATAGTATATGGATTATCGGTTACAAAATCTAAAATATTTAAAAATAATATATGTATCTATCTTTTAACTAGTATTAACCAATATAACCTAGTCTCATTTGGATGGCAAACAACTTTTTGAAATTTCTTGTAACTAAAGTATTCCATGGAAAGACTTTTTATGCTCTGAGTTCGACGTGAAGAACACTTGGTAGAAAGACTAGTTATAGTGAGTCAAGCTGAGTGGATTTACTTCTACCTAGTAATAATGAGTCAAGCTGAGTGGATTCATTCCAAATTAGTCAAAAAAAGTTAAGATGAGCAACTCTATAATTATGGATTTCGATTATTGTTAGATCTCGATTACTTTGGCTTGTTTCTCTGTAATTAAACAACTCTGTTTACTACCCTGAAGGCCTCAATATTACTCAGCTCTTTAAGTGGACATGACTCCATGTTATAAGAAATGGCACTGAAATGTTCAAAGCTCTTGATGTTAGAAACTGAAAACTCTGATTTATTC
>OVAP01008159.1:0-10127 GCA_900406295.1 Aurinia saxatilis
TGCTTTCGTGAATGTGATTTCCTCGGAAATGGTGGAGGAATTAGGCATCACTTCTGGAATTTTGATCTTCCCGGGACTAGGCACTCTGGCTCCAGTGATGCGAGGAGTGAATGGAGTCGTCTGGGCCTCCTCTAGCANATGGTCCTCTGCTTGTTGCCATGTGAACCTCCGATCGTACCGCTCACACAGCTGCCTCGGCTCTAGCCAGCAAAGCTTTCATCTCCGCGATTTCTGCCTTCTGGGCGGGGTAGTAGTCTTCATCTTCGAAGTCGTCGTATCGACCGTCCTCTTCTCGTTGGTCTGCTATCGTCCCGCCACGAATGGTGGTCTGACGCCTGGCCTGATCCAGTATTTGATCGATCTCGCCGTCTTCGAGTATTGGTGGACCGCGGGGGTGTCTGTCGTCGCCAGCTGGCCTTTCTCGGTCCTCGAGCGTCACTGGATGATCGGCGTTGGCTCCGGCAGGAGTTTGTGGGAAAATGCTGCTCGGCTAGCGGTCTGCTCCAGGAGACGAGTAATCCAATCGTCGTGGAGTGAAGGTGACCTTCCTCGTTGCCTTCCGGGCTCGTGGCATGTCCGTCAATGCTCCCACCTTTTCTATCAGTGCGAGGTTGACCTTGTCTTGCTCGTCTGCTCTTCTGGCTAGCCTTTCCAGCATGGCCGCCACAGTGCGTAGAGTCACTGGTTCAGTTGTCGGGCTAGCATCGGTTCTTGGAGGTGGATCTGTGACTCCGATGACGATCGCGCCTGGTGGATCATTCCCTGTAGGTGGTATGACGATGGTCTCACCAGGCATGCCGAACGGCGTGTTGGTGTTGGTCACTTGATTCGACGTGGTCGTGTCTACCATGGTGGTGTGGTTCGTGGTCCGAAAATTCTTTGAGTCAGAAAGTTATGAGTCCCCACAGTCGGCGCCAAATTGTGAGAGCCGAAATTCTCACAACCAAAACTTGTAAAGTAACTTTTAAGGATCGTAACTTTATATGGAAATAAATTAACGGATGCGAGAAAAATGTTTCAATGTTTATGCTTTATTGCTGAAGTACAAAAGATCGCGTGAGAAAGCCAAGGTGTTCTCTCGCGTGGAAAAGATCCCCCAAAATGAATGACTACTTCTCTTTATATAGAGATTACAATCGAACCCTAGATGTACGAGAATGAAGGAGATTCATGTTTATCCTCTATATCCGCTCGTGATTTACATCTATCTTGTTCGGCGGCTACACCGTTAGGTTAACTGTCCCGAGCTCGGCCCATGATACATCGAGGAGGTTAGCTCGGCCCATCACGAATGCAGCTCGGCCCATGATGGAATGCGACTCGGCCCACGATTGAATGCAGCTCGGCCCACCACACCACGATGGACTCAGCTCGGCCAACGGAGGATCCAGCTCGGGCCACTGCACCGTGGAGAACCGAGCTCGGCCCGCCGTCCATGGGTCAGGTCGGCTCGGCCCACCATAGGCCATCCAGGTCGGCCCAACTTGTGTCGAGGGTCCAAATCGGCCCATGATGTTGCTCGGATCGGATCTCGTGTTTCTAAGTTTGGGTCGTGGTTATTCGAGCGTAAGTGTCGTCGAATGTTTGCGATCTTGTACTTCAGCTAGGCATGATTTTTAGCTAGGACATGTTGACAAGTTGGGTTTTCAGCTAGGCACAAAATCCAGCTAGGCATTTTTTGTACTAGCGTTCTCAGCTAGGCAGGATTTCAGCTAGGCAGAAATCCAGCTAGGCAAGTTCTGATTGCGATGGATTTCAGCTAGGCAGAAATCCAGCTAGGAAAATATGAACAAGTATTTTTATCTAGGAAAGACTTTCAGCTAGGTAGAAATCCAGCTAGGCAAGTTCTGACTGCGGTGGATTTCAGCTAGGCAGAAATCCAGCTAGGCATTTTCCGAGTGTTTGTATTTTCAGCTAGGCTGATGAACATTGCTCATCAGCTAGGAAAATACTTCGAGATTATTTCTAAGTGTAAACCTTGACGGGGTGGAATCCGACCCCCACAATAAATTTTGGCAGGATTGTCGAGATGATCAACACGAAGTTGCACCTTTAAGTTGTGGTACAACTAAGCGAGTTCCTAAATTTTCAAACTTATTTTCCTTTCTTAGCATATTGTTTGTTCGAGGACGGACAAAGCTAAGTCTAGGGGATTTGATAGGGATGATATTTTACCGAATTTCGATATGAAATTTTGGTGTTTTTAACGAAGAAACTATTTGAATTGAAACATAAACCACTGATTTCACATTTCTCTGTTTGCAAAATGTTTTTATGAAAACAATGCATTTTAGTTCACAAATGGGCATTTTCTACCAAGTCCAACAAATCAACAACAGAAGTCCAGGCCGAGATGAAGAAGAGGTTTATTTTGGATTGAAGTCAGGAGTTTGGACAATCAAGCCACGTCAGTTAGCTGTCACATGGGCTTGGAATCAAGTCAGTAGCCCTTAGGAGTAAGAAGTTAAGCCCAAATCATTGAAGGTGTATCAAGAAACTCGCATGAAATGAAGGCCCAATCGACCGGAGCAGAGGTCCACCGATCAATCGAGGGCCATTATCTTAAAGAAGCTTCGAGAACAAATTCAGATAAGGACCATTGCATTTGGGGAGTTATCAATATATGTTGGAGATAATCACTGAAGATACTGAATCTTCAGAAGACGCGTTTCAGATATCTACTGATCGATTAAAATAATGGGACTGATCGATTGAGATAGGATAATCACAACTATTTGGATTCCTATCCAAATCATCTTCCTAATTCATGTTGACCAACTACTCGACCCTCTCCCCTATAAATACAGACGACTGAAGCAAGACAGAATCATCAGCGAAACACTCAAAAGCTTACAGGCATCCAGGCTAAATAGTTTTTCAGTTTCTTATCTTGTTTCTTCATTTTATTGTTGCTTTGATCATTACTTTAAAGACGAAATTTGTAATCTCTGCACTCCAGAGAAGCTATTATAAACCATTTCTTATAATAAGCAATTTTCATTGTCATCATGTCTGCTCTTACTATGTTTGAGTAGTCTTTTCGTTAGGAATAGAATTTTGCTAGAAAGAATCATGGTTTGGTAGATAGGCAATATGACTGTGTAATGATTAGTTTATAAGCTTCCTTTCATTCAGATCTTAATATAATCATAGGATAAACATGCCACTAATACACCACTTAGAGTAATAGATTCAGAACTTGATAGTGAAAGCTTTACTATATATAGTTGAGTAGAATTTGATTTCTTGAACTTAATGTCTAAATTAATTGGTTGATCAGCCCATAAGTTCTCTTTCTGAAAAGATATACGTTAGAGTTAACTCGGATACCAATTGAAGTAGACTGGCTAAGCATGACCATAAGGATAGTCAGTTAATAGTGATTTCAACTATATAGCCTAGATTTGGATTTACACTAGTTACTATCCTGGATCACTCAAAATGTGATCTTCTTATGCATTACCTGACTTCCTAATGCCTTTTAATATTGAATTTTTTCACGTTTATTAGGCATTGATCGATCGACCGCATAATCTGCAATTGACCGAAAGGTGTTCCAATTGATCGACCAGTTCACACTATCGATCGACCAAAACCACAAACAACTTCATTTTGCTGCTTAGCTCGAGTGAACTCGGACGTGCTACTGCATACACTCTCCTCGCTGTGGATTCGACCGCTAAGTACTACTGCGAGACATGTGCGCTTGCAGGACATATTTTGGGTGAAAACTAAATCCCCATCAATAGCCAAATCTAAAACTTTATGAATTCATTTTAGATATTTTATGTAACCTTGAGAATACTTATTAAATCAAAAATATTGTGACATAGTTAAAACATAATATGGTTTTGGTGATTGATGAGTGTGTTTTTTATTTCACTTCCCGCAAAAAGGTTTATAATTTTAAGTTAAAAGATTGAACAGTATCTTTCATGTGTTTGTAGGTTTAAGTCTTAGAACATAGAAATGATATAATATTTTCTCTCTAATTAAAATTTTAATAAAAAGGAATTGAAGAATATCATTTCATTAGGTTTTTTGTAAAAAATATATACTCTCATTCATTAGGTCATTGATATTAATCCAAGTGGTTTGAATATCTATCACTTTTTACTAAAAACTGAATAATTTATAAAAAAAATGAGTGAACAATTTTATTTGGTTATAAAAAAAATTATTTACTTTTATTACGTCAATGATATAAGTCGATGTATTTAAAAAAAAAAATTCTTATCACACCTTTAAAAAAATATTAGAAAAGAGTGAATGATGGCTTTGGTAACTGTGATTTTTTTAAAATCATCTTTCATTCATTCATAAGTATAAATCTTCTTTTTTTTTTTCTCGACAACATTTATAGGTATAAATCTAAGAATACAAAAATGATATAAAAGTTCTTTTTTTTAGTTGAAAAATATCGTTTACTTAGTTTTCTAAAAATATTTATTTTCATTGAGTTAGTGGCATTAGTCCACATTGTTATTATATGCTACCACATTTACTTAAAATTGATATTAATCTTACGAAAGATGAGTGAAAAGTCCATAGGCATACATAAATCATTACTTCATTGTTATGTTTTTTTTATTAAAATTCACACATGTTCTTAGATTTTTGTTAGAATAAAATCCACCGGCATATATAAGTCATTACTTAATTAATGAAGGCATTATTTAATTCTAACAATTTTCCTCTTTTTAATAGCTTAGGTAAAAACTCAGCAAAACTAATATTATAACACTAATTTTGTAAAAATCTTTAAATACACTTATTTATTTTAAAATTATATGGATATACATAACATATTGTTATTGTTTATTTATACAATTATATATTGTGATTATGAAATCAATATATAGATAAATATGAATTTTACCATAATCAAATCAGAATTTTTTTTTTTTTTTAACGTGTCTTATGTAAGCTTGAGAATACTTCTTACATTAAGAATATTATGATATATTCAAAACATAATACGGTTTTTGTGATCGGTGGATGTGTTTTTATATCGCTTTTTGCAGTGACCCGACAGGGGTACATGAGACGGGGAAAAAAACACGGGTCGTTCATTACTCTGATGTACGTGTTGATTCTCGAGGAGCACTTGAACAACCTTAACATCTCAAGTTTAACAAAGCATAATTTGAAATTAAAGGTTGATGCTCTCATCATGTGTATGCGAAAAAATGTAGAAGTCGGCTATGTAGCTTGACCAAACACAAATCTATACTATTATATTACAAATTCCTTATAATTATTTACTGTAGTTAATCATTTTCCTTTTAATATAACATAAAAATTAAAATCATCTAGTATATAATAAAAACCGGTAAAATATCACCCATATCAAATCCCTCAGGCCTAGTTTTTTTCGTTCTCGAACAAACAAGAGGCCAGAAAAAGAAAATAAACTTTGCTAATGACTCACCTGATAAAGCTAGAAGAAAACTCCCTACGTTTATGTAAATTCTTCTTAATAAACTCATATGCGATATAAATTCATTTATTTTAGAAGAGTACGATCAACGTGCAATGGAGACTTATGTGATTTTACTTGTAGAAATTTAGTAGATTTGTAATCAATATATGTGTTCTTCATGGTGTTGGGCATTGATTTTTTGTAGTTTATCATGTGAACAAAAGTGCTATATAGAGTCAATACTTGAAAGAATAACTGTGGCACAAACTACAACAATCTTATAGCATTTGCTTCTTATATTATTCTATTGGCCTATATGAGTAAACCGAAATACTTAAACATATACTCTTGGTTTTAAGAATGCTCATATCCATGTACAAAAAAAAAAAATATATCCATTCATGTTTATGTATTGTTAATCTCTCTTATCAAAATGTCTTGCACATATGACTTATGATGAGTGAAGTCACTGAAAAAGTGGAGACAAATTTTTTTTTATCATTGATGAGATTAGATTCAGACTTAACACTGGTGGTTTATTATGATTTTAACGGTCTAGGTCCACTTTTTGAATTAGCAAAGAGTGTTCACATAGTGTGGATGAAAAAATTATATTACAATTTGAAAATCGACCTTAGCATTTCCAATTTTATTGATTTAGAATGTGCAATGAGCATTTAAAAATGTCATATATAGAGGAATCTGATAAAATTATTATGGAGACTCTAGCCTTTTATTATATTAAAAAATTTTGTGAACTAAAAATTTATACTTTTTGGTTTGTAAACAAATTAAACAACAAACCCACACGTAGCTTATTTCAACCCCATAGTTTGATAAAAACTTCCAAACTAGAAGCAAGTGCTTCATCGGCTTCCCATCACGACTGGCTTTGCTTAGAATTGTGATTGAAAAGACATATGCTGCAAGTCTGCATTTGCTGAATCTGGCGAATCGTTGCAGGAAGGAAGAAATAGAGCAACCAAATCTCTGTATCTCTCCTTGCATCAATGAATTAAAAAGTACCAACTCTTGAGTGTCGGACGAGAAATGAACAAGAAACTCCACATGTCAAATGAAGTATCTACTATACAGGTTTTGTTAGATGGTCCTGGTAATTCAAAGATAGCCGTGTGGAGAAAAATCTTGAACATTCTCTGATACTAATGTCTAAAGCATTTTCAAAAGCTGAATAGGCATGAATACGTAAGACTGAGAAACGATAGCAAACAAAGACAACAGTGACATTAAAAGATAATACATTCTCTGATGCTAATAATGTCTAGAACATTTTCAAAAGCTGAATAGGCATGAAGACGGAAGAGTGAGAAAAGATAGCAAAAACAAAGACAACAGTGACATCAAAAGATAATTCACACTGAAAGATGATAGGATCATGTAGCAAAAAATATATACATTCTCCACAGAGATTTAATCCTTTGACATAACCAATATCTATCTCTCATTTAGAGAATCTATATATAACACGAACCTGAAGAATCTGGAGCTATTTGCTTCCACCCTCAAACCTCGAGGGGAGTCTTAGCCACAATAGAGAGAGCGTGTAACCCACTGTTTAACTCCTCTTGCAATAAGTCATATATGAGCCTATGTCTCTTGACCGAGCTTTTACCTTGAAAAGCATCTGAAACGATTCGCAAGTTGAAATATGTTTCCCCATCATCACCAGCAGCATGTCCTGCGTGCTGGTGAGAAACATCTTCAACTTGTAACTCAACAGGATGTAGCTCCTTGTCCAATGTCTCTCTGATCCTCATCCCTCTAGGCCCTAAAGCAACAACGTTTTTGGAGTCCTGAAGCCTTTCTGTGCCCACCAAATCATCAATTGGACTAGGTTTAGAGTCAGAGATGAGCACAGGACTTGTATGGGCCTCAGCATTGAGTTCCAGATGAAGAGCCTTCTTCTGCATCAACTTCAACATATTAAGGAATCCGTTGTTTCTGGAAGCGGTGAGGCTCTGGTGCAAACCCAGAAGAAGAACGAAGTCAGGTGTGACCCTCAAAATGTCTGGCACGGGACTCCCGGATAAGCCCTGGACTAGAAGAGCAGCCAAGCCTTTGGTGAGAACCGAATCGGAATCGGCCTCGTACACGACGTTGCGTTGCTCGTCAAAGAAAGCCCTAACCCAAACCTGAGAAACGCAACCCTGTACTTTGTTCTCCATCGTCTTGAATTGAGAATCCAGGGGTTTCAGATTCTTACCGTAGAAAAGCAGCTGCTGGTATTTGGCCTTGGGTTCATCTACCGATTGGAATAGCTTCACGATCTCTTGTAGCTTCCGAGGAAGCTCTTCGATTGGTTGAAGGTCCGATGGAGGAGATGATGATGACGAAGCCGATGCCGATGCCGATGCCGATGCCGATGCCGGAGGAACCATTCCGGTTGAGATTTTGTGGAATGAGGCGATCGTCCGACCACATGATGGGAACTCCGACGGTTTTAGCGGTCGCATAATCAGGATTTTGGCCGGGGAAGAAAAGAAATTTCGTTTGAAGGGGATTGCGCGAAGCCACGAAGCGCAGCAGGAATAAGACATGGCTGCTGCCATAGTCGATTTCAAACTTGGATATCCCAAAATCAATCACGAATCCCTCTTCCTCTTCTTCGCCAGATAATGTTTTTCTTTTCTAATTCAGATAAACTGAGGGACCAATAGCTATAATGCTCACCTATAGAAACAAAATCAATTGCTCCTCCCTGTAATACTCTCATTTTTAATGAAATATCATAATTTTTTTATTATCCTTAATATTTAATTTTAATTAAAAAATAAAAAAAAATGACTAATCAGAAATAAGAGTGTTAAACCATAGTGGTCAATCCAAATCAAATGGTTCGAGTAAATAGAAGGAATCCGGTTCTCTGTTCCTATTTCTTGTTTTTGTTGGGTTCCGTTGTGCTCTTGCGGGAACAAAAAAAAAAAAAAACAAATCCACCCTGATTTTTTAGGTATTTGTGGATGATTAAAGGGCGTAGATGGTTTAGGGTTTGATAATTGTGAGGAATCTGTTGCTATTCACCATCAGAAGAGGTGGAGTGAAGCTAATATCGAGCATTGAAGGTTTGAAAGTCACAGTGAAGAATCTTTGAATCAGAGACGAAACTTCGAATTGAGGTTATATTTTTGTAATGCACCTCCGTATATAGACATATAAATAGAGATTTGTCATATTTATGCTTTGAATTGGAAATTGTCAATATAAATTTCTGTTTGATTTGTATGCAATGGAATTATATGTGGATGTGTAAGAGTTTTATTGAAGTAATAAGGGATGGACATAGATTTTTGTTAGGTGGAAGTAGTCGAAACATACATTGATGAATTGTTGAAACACAAGATCATAGTTTGGGAAAACTGCAGTAATTGGTACAACTGTTACAAATAGTATAACTGATCGTAGAGGTGCAACTAGTACACATAGTACAACTGAGAGAAGTTTGAATGTAATATTGATTTTTTTAAACTATGGTTGGTAGGTACGATGATAAAAACAGTAATACATTTCAGATATGAAGGGTGTAAGTAGTGACGAAAGATGGTTATAAATGGAAATCAAAGGAAGGTCGCGGGTATGCTTTAACGTTTAGGATATCATCGACAGAAGAGATAACTTACTCGGCCATAGAGGATATGATATTTAAGAAGACGGGGATAGATAGATTTACGACACAGTTGAAACTGAGCTATATTCCACTAGTAGTGGGTGAAAAGTTTCCTTCTTATATCTTGGATGATGATGATTTAGATAGTTATCTTTCGAGTGCGGATCAAAATGAATTGCGTTGTCCTTTGTATATTGAAGTTTTGAAATTGGATCGAGAAAGTTCCTTTGGTGGGAATTTTGAGGAGATAGAATCAAATGGTAGAGCTATGAATGTGCTAACTATTTATGAGGATGAAGGAGAAAAACATGATGACCCATTGAAGATTGGTGGTGTTGGAGAGGATGATCATATATGACCCATGAGTATGTGGATGAGGATGAGGATGAGGATGAGGATGAATATTTTGATGAAGATGAGCATGAAAATGTTGATGTGGATGACCATGAGAATGAAGATGGTTTTGAGGATGTGGGTAATGGTATGAATGATATTGTTGAGATTCCATGTGGTGAAAACGAGAAGGAACTTTCTCGATCCAATTTCAAAACTTCAATATACAAAGGACAACGCAATTCNTGTAGGTATGTGGTGAGATGTGTGAGAGTTGGGTGTAAGTGGTATATACGAGTGTCGAAGCCTAAATTAGCAAAGGAGGGTAAGTGGAAGCTTGTTACTTACCGGAAAATGCATTCATGCTCTCGGTTGTCTTCGAGTACAACCAGCAATGGAAGAAAAGGGACAGCTAAATTAGTGGCCTTTGGTTTTAAAAAAAAATTATCCGGGTGTTATGGATACACCATCCGTTAACTCTATCCTCAGAGTGGTCCAAACTAAAGCATCGGTGTTGGTGTCACATGACACCGCTTGGAGAGGAAAAAGACTAGCGGCGGATTATGTGCGTGGGAATGTACTTGAGAGTTACAAGATGTTGCCTTCGTACTTGTTCATGTTGGAGAAGATGAATATTAATTGGTACAATTACAAGGTATGTGTTGGATGAAGATAAAAGTTTTAAATACTTATTCATCGCTTTAGGAGCTTGCATCGAAGGGTTTAAAGCCATGAGGAAGGTTCTTA
>OVAP01008160.1:0-10126 GCA_900406295.1 Aurinia saxatilis
ACTGGAAAGTTTATTGATGGAAAAGAGGAGGTGTCGATCGACACTAAGAGACGTTGGTCGATTACATGACTCGCCTAACGACATCGCAGATTTACGTTGCAACTTCTTATACTGAAGAATTCACACCTTTGCGGCTGGACTGCTCAGGTTGTCTTACTCCCACGCCAGATCGGATGGTTTATCTCTCGCACATGATCGATTCCTGCACCTTTCGCCGTTCGGGAACATACCAGTTCCAGTGCTTTGCAGCTCGGCCAAAAGCAAAAACAACGACACTCTCATCTCGGCTCGACGCGATGACTCGACAGGAGGAGAAGCTCGTCAGCTCGGCAAACGGCCAAGGCCAGCAACAGGCTCCGAGCTGGCAGAACGGCTTCGTCGGTGACAGATGCTCCCGATCTGGCAAGAGAACCCAATGGTTTGGTCCGCAACGATGGTGCAACGGACGATGAGCCGAACGCGAAAGTGGTCTCGGCGAGAGTCAGGTCGGCAGGTCAGGAAGGTCCCCAGCTCGGGTTGGTCTTCAGGTCGGCGAGAGGGAAGCTCGCTATCTCGGCGGACGGATGAGCTCGTCAGCTCCGGGAAACTAGCTGCGAGCCCCGTTCCGAAGGTGTGGCTCGGCACGTGCGGTCAGGTTGGCTCGGTAAGAAAGAGAACTTGCTGAGCTCGGACCGATCTGGAAGAAGGCACTTATGGTTCAGATCGGCAAAGAGAACCAGGTCGGGACCAGGTCGGGACCAGGTCGGAATGCGAACAGGAAGAGTCAGGTCGGCGATGGGCCAGGGAAGAGGACCGCCGACTCGCCCATACAGAAGGAAGTTTCTTTCCAAAAAAAAAAAAGACTTAAAGGAGGAGAGAGAAGGGAAAGAAAATTATACCTTAGGATTTTTGGAGAAGTGAAATTGTGAGGAGAAAACTTGAGAGAGAGCGCTATTTATAGAGTCAGCTCGGAATTAGTAATTTTCGAGGTAAAACATTAAATTAAAAAATAAATATTTTGAACAAAATCCGTCATATTTTCAGGGCCCGGCCCAACAGAAATATTTATTTCAGGCACATGCCAAATAAATATGTACTTATATTATAATAATCACATCTAATAAAAAAAACAGCTGCGAGCAACGACGACCTACGACGGTGCTACAAGGTTACCTCGGCTCGGAACGTGTCAAATACAAATCTTGACTAATAACTTCTGCTCGTCACACATGACTAAGTCTAACGAGCTCGGGGCTAACTGTGGGGTTCGGATTCCACCCCATCAAGATTTATACTTATAAAATAATCTTGAAATACATTTTTAGCTGCTGAACAGTGTTCAGCCTAGCTGAAAATATTCACACTCTGAATTAGCCTAGCTGAATTTCTGCCTAGCTGAAATCTTGCCTAGCTGAAGATACTTAATCAAGATTTCCTAGCTGGATTTATGCCTAGCTGAAATCCATCGCAGTCAGAACTTACCTAGCTGGATTTCTGCCTAGCTGAAATCCTGCATAACTGAGAATGCTTAAACAAAAAATGCCTAGCTGGATTTCTGCGTAGCTGAAAAAACAGCTCGTCAATATTTCCTAGCTGAAATCATGCCTAGCTGAAGTACAAGATCACAAACTTTTCATGACTAACCAAAGGGAATGACGACACTTACGATCAAATGACTTGAACTGACGTGAAGCTTACGAAAGGTCCGACCCAAGCTCATTGTCACCCGAGATCCAACTCGAGCTGTAACAGAGTCAGCAGATCCGATCCGAATCCCTCGGGTGGGCTGACCTGGATGCCACATGATGGGCCGAGCTGACCTGACCCACTAGACATCTAGATGGGCCGAGCTGAATCCTCCGTAGCACGATGGGCCGAGCTGAACTCTAGATGGGCCGAGCTGAGTCCTTCATGACATGATGGGGCGAGCTGCACTCCTGATGGGCCGAGATGACTTCCTCGATGCATCTTGGGTAGAGCTCACGACAGTTAACCCAACGATGCAATCGCCGAGCAAGATAGATATGGATCACGAGCGGATCTAAGCGATAAGAAAGGAAATCGAAGATATATACGAATTTCCTTTATTCTTGTACATTTAGGTTTTGATTGTAACCTCTATATAAAGAGAAGTAGTCGTTCATATTTAGTGGAGATCTTTTTCCACCCAAGAGAACACTGAGGCTTTCTCTTGCGTTCTTTGTACTTCAGCAATAAAACTTAACCACTTAAACACCTTTCGTCTCCAATAATTCGTACAAATAGAAAGTTACGGATCCTTAAAAGTTACGTTACAAGTTTTGGTTGTGAGAATTTCGGCTCTCAATGGCTTCTTGATACATCTTTAATGATTTGAGCTTAACTTCTTATTCCTAAGGGCAAATGACTCGATTTCAAGATCATGTGACAGCTAACTCACGTGGCTTGATTGTCTTAACTCCTCACTTGAATCAAAAACAAACATATCCTTCATATGGGCCTGGAATTCTGATGTTGATTTGTTGGACTCGATAGAAAATGCCCATTTGTGACCTAAAATGCATTATTTTTACAAAAACACTTGGCAAATAGAGAAGTGTGAAATCCAATGGTTTATGTTTCAAATCAAATAGTTTCTTCATCGAAAGCACCAAAACTTTATATCGAAAAGCGGTAAAATATCAGCTCTATCGAATCCCCGAGACTTAGTTTTGTTCGTCCTCGAACAAACAATATGCCAAGAAAGGAAAATAAGTTTGAAAAGTAAGGAAATCGCTTAGTTGTACCATAACTTAGAGGCTGTAACTTCGTGATGGTCATCTGGACAATCCTACCCAAAAGCTCTCATCTCATACTCCCACCACAACTCTCCCAACTGGTCCAACAAAATCTTAACCTGCAAATACCATAACTGCACCAATATCCGAGTCTCTACATTCATTAATTAATGTGTGTGCGTTCTTACCGGAGTGTATCAGCTAGGTACAACAGGCTAGGTTTGCAATGTGAGGAGGCTTATAGGGGCTAATGTGTTTAGGGGTTACTTTACTCAAGAGAAATGTGATATGTTTGCAAAAAACAAAGAGAGATCGGACCACTTGATGGCACAGTTCCCCAATCACTCTCTCCTTAGCTTTTCTCATTCCTCCCCCAGGCATAGATTCTTTTAAGGGAATCTGAAGTCTTCCTGAACATCCTCGGACTCCTTTAAGAGTTTTCCACCTTTCTCCATCTTTGATCCCTGATTTCCCTGGCCTTTTTGCTAAATAAATATAGATCATAAAGCTTTGATTTTTTTTTTTTTAAGGTTTCACCATATATAGCATGGCACGAATTTTACCTTAATTTTGATGAAGTATTACCAGGAAAATTAGTCTTGAAACCTTCTCTTTGAATCTCCATGCATGTATTAAGATCGTAACATGTGTTTTTGCCAGTCTTCACGAGTGATTGAAAAACTGCATTGGCCTCATCTCTCCAGCCGTTTTACACATACTGCATATAAGACAAGAAAAGAAAAAAGACTGCATGGGGTTTGAAACGAGGTTAGGTGTATGGGTGTGGTATCAACTCAAGTTAAGTTAACCATTCAGGATCATCAACAGAGTGCTAAAGTGGATAAGAAGTCTTGAATGGATTTGTTTTACCTCCAACAAGAAAGATTTCTAATCCGGTTTAGGTTTAAATAAAATAGAGTAAAAAATCATATTCATTAAAGTACGTGCAAACCGATATGAGCTGGGGAAGCTTGAGTATGGAGTTTCTAAAACAATTGCCTAGGGCAGTCTTGAAAAGATGGTCACTAGGCCGCAATCCAGTTGTGAGTAAGGTCCTTATTCCAAACCTGGGTTGACTTAATAAAACACTTTTGACTCGATAATTTTTTTTTAAAAAGGGTGTAAAAGTGCGTCAAAAGAAACAAAAGAGTTAGATAACGAGGAATACCCCCCCCCCAACTTGAATAACATCATCATCGATGTTGACAAGCTGTGAGAGCAAAATGGGAAATGAAATGAATTAAAATAGAAATGGAAGATGGATTTTACCTCATTGTCTTCGAGTGTATCGAATGACCTTTTTGTCTTATTGGAATTGAAAGGACTTACAGGGAATAGGAGAGGATTTGTACCTGGCGACATCAATATATCATCATCTCTCGTGTTGATTTGAGGAAGTGTTCATCATTCTGAGAATTCATCGATCGACACAGTCATCAAATGATCGAACCACAGTGTGATTCTCCTGATTTTTTACTTCTCTTTCAATTAGTGTTGAAGTGCACACCATTCTCCTGGATCACCAGTTGATTCGAATAAGTGGCCTCTGGCTCTCCATCGAGATAGTGAAATGAAGCTTATGAACTGCAGGCGATCGATCGATTGCTGTTAAGGCGGTCGATCGATTCTGCATCCTCTTGGTTGAATCTTGGAATCCTATTTCCTGAGACAGGAACAAAAACATTAAAAATAAAACCTAATCTAAAATGTACCAGTGGGTTGCCTCCCACTCAGCGCTTTTGTTTAAAGTCGGTTAGCTCGACTTCTTGACACCATATTAATCGAAAGGTTGAGCCAATGCGCCTCTAGTGATTCTCATATTTGTGCAAAAAGCCAAGCATGCAGAGAAATACACAGCTACCCATAGAAAATGGACAAAAGTTTCTGCAAAGAGACTTAAGACAAACATGGTATGCATCTTGAATTATCTTTGACATTTAAATTCTCATTACATTCAAAAGCATTTGTCAAAAATATAAAATCAATACCACTTTGAAATTAATTTTCAGGAGAAGAATTAACTTCATAACCTGTAATGTGGGGATCTCCATCAAAATTTTTGATGGGTTCATTTCCGTCTTTGATTTTTTATGTCTTGCTTTGTGAAACACCTTACGGCTTTCATCTTCAGACCCACATGGCTCGTGATCAGTTTCAATACCTAGGCCAAAACAACTAAAAGAGGATTCTTTGTTAGAATAAAAACAAGTTGTTTCGTTAGAGAATACCTGTTTTTCGTCGATTATTTCTAATGAATCTTCTTTCCCAGTGATTGGTTATGAGCATGCTCCCTGTTTTTTGTTGAAATTAGGATCTCCATCGTAGATATCAATAGCTGCATCATAATATATTTCTCTGTTGAAAGAGTCTCGAAGTTTATTGAGAGTGTCATGAAGCTCTTCTTTAGACTCGGGTTTCGATTTTTCATGTTCGGAATCATTGCTGTTTTTTACAAAAAATAAAAAACTCATAATGTTAGGGGGATACTTCACGTCTATCGGTTCCAGATTAGAAGATATTTGGATATCTTCAAATTGTTCTTTGTTGTTCTCCATTCGATCGGTTCACATCTCTAATAGATCGAGTGAGACATTTTCTTAATTCGCTTGATTTTCTGATGTGTTGTAGTTGAGAGAAAAACAACCTTCGAAGCCTATATAACATAATTCACAAGATAAATCTTCATTAGTAGATGATTCCAAATGAAGATTATCTCGAATGTTTTCTTCGACTATGTTATCAGGATGAATCTCGTGGATGTCTTCCACGACTTTTTCATGGTCCAATCCTTTCCCTTCTTGCTTTTATTCAAGGCTGGAATCAGAAAAAGGTGGCTTCTTGGATCGAACATAAAAAATACTCATGAATTCAAGACCAAGCTTTTTAAGCCTAGATGACTCTTCTCCATCATTTTTCAAGCTCTCCTCCACCTCTTGGTTCCATAGATACATTATCACATCCCCAAGGGTTGGTGAAGATCCATCCTTGTAGAGGTTTTGAAGATCAGCAGCGGAAACTAATTCATCCACCATTTTTTTTCCTTTTCTATTTCATTGGAATGAACTGAAACAAAAGACAAATAAAAACTAAAAATGATTAAAATAAAAGCGAACAGAAATTAAGAAAAGAATTAAGCTTAGGCTGAACCTAGCTTGTTATGCTAGTGGTTAAAAGTTATTCTCCAGCAACGGCGCCAAAACATTTGATGTGGATTTAATTTTCGCCCAAAATATGTCCTGCAAGCGCACATGTCGCCAACATATATCTTTTCAGAAAGAGAACCTTTACTAATTATAGTTGATTTCCTGAACTTAATGCCTAGATTGATTAGTTGATCAACCATACGTTCTCTTTCTGAAGAGATATATGTTAGAGTTAACTCGAATATCAATCAAACTAGACTGGCTAAGCATGACCATAAGGATAGGCAGTTAATGGTGATTTCAACTATATAACTTAAAATAGGATATTTACACAAGCCACTACCCTGAATAATTCAAACCGTGACCCTCTGATGCATTTCCTAACTTCTATCACTTTTATTTATTGATTAATCTCACGTTTTTATTTTTGTTTTAGTGTTTTCATGCATCAATAAATCGAACGCATTATCTGCAATCGACCGAGAGACACACTAATCGATCGATCAGTTCACACTGTCGATCGACCAAAAACCAAAACCAATTCTTATTTGCTGCTTAGCTCGAGTGAACTTGGATGTGCTACTGCGTACACGCCGCTCCTTGTGGATATGGTCCCTAAATACTACAGCGAGACATGTGCGCTTGCAGGACCTATTGAACAAGTTCTTTTGAGTCTAGCATTTCAAAAACCTTTCACTAACCACAACTCACTTAAGTAGTTGTAGTATAGTTTTAGGGTCAATCCACTTGAGAGAACGATTAACGCGATAAGCACATCAAATCCTAATTAAGCTAAAGCAATCAAAGAGTGTTTGGTTTTCAAGTTCAATCCTAAAACATGTGATGACTAAGTGAACTATTAAGCAATAAACAAGAAAAGCAATAAAAGCAAACAAGAGCACTTAAGCAAGCTAAAACGGTTTATGAAATCAAATAAGACAAATATTGACCGATGGGTAATGGCAGTAACGACTAAGGGTAACTAGTAAATGACCTTGTGGAGGTTAGCTTTGCAATCAATAAACACAATCCTAGGCAAAGGACCACTAATCTATGGATTAACCCATATCCTTTTGGTGTGAATCCCTTCAAAAGTCATTAATTTGACTAATTTACCGATTGTCAAATCAATGAAATTCAAGCAAGAAAACTCAAGCCCAATCAACCACTAAGCACCTTAGCTCATTTCCCAATGGCTCAGATGACAAAGCAAAACATTTGTTTCTTTCAAGCATTTCATCAAACACCTTGTGGGTGTGAGAAATGCATATCATCTATTTATAAGTAATCAAAGAAGTAACAACACTAAGCACAAAAGATGTTTAAGGAATCTCTAATACTAACCCAAATCCACAAGATCAACCATTAATTACCCTCTAATCTACCACACCCATCAATCAGTGGAGAAACTACTCACACATAACCATAGAAACAAGAGAAATTAAAAAACTATACATGATGATTAAAGAAGAGATTAATAGTTTATTAAACCAATAATCAAATCTTTGAATCTTAAGAACAAGAACAAAATATTATAAAACTTTAGAGTATTTTATAATGATAAAAAAAAATCCCATAAGAATGACTAACATTATCTATTTATATTAGAGAATAAGGAGTAGAAAATTAGTTTTGGTATAGGATTTAAACCGACTGGTTAAGATGATTAAACCGACCAATTGAAATTCAAATTGGCCGGTTTATTGTAAACCGGAAATCACTAGAATTCTCTCTGTTTCTCCACATCAGTCCGTGACTTTCTACAAGCCGATGCCAAAGACCAGAAGATTTGTCGAAGCCTTGAAACTTGTTTTCCTCACATCGGTTATCTTCTTTAACAAACCGATGTCAAAAACTAGAAACTGTAAGACTGTAGAAAGGTTGATTGTATTCATCATGTACTGTGGCATATAAATACATGTTACAATAGATCTTTGGTAAGATCATATCAGAGAAAATATAGGACACACTATACAAGTGATATTCTAGTTGTGATACGGATATATACTCCAATATGCCCCCTCAAGATGGACATGAGTTAACCAGACCAATCTTGATAAATAAGTCTTGAAACCGAGTGCGTGGAAGTGGTTTCGTCAAGGCATCGGCTAGCTGATCATTTGAGCTGACATGAGCTACACGAAGGCGTTTGCTTTGCACCTGCTCGCCAACAAAATGATAATCCAGTGTTATATGCTCCATTCGAGAGTGAAAAAATGGATTAACACAGACGTAAGTAGCACCTATATTGTCACAGTAGATGACATGAGTCGTAGTGATGGGTATGCGAAGTTCAGACAGTAATGAGACCAGCCATTTGACTTCAGAAGCTGTGACAGAGACACTGCGATACTCAGCCTCCGTAGACGATCTGGCTACAACACCCTTTTGTTCCTTCAAACACCAAGATATAGGCTGCTTAACAAGATACACAATGTACGCACCAATGGAAGTGTAATCATCTCGATTACCAGCCCAGTCAGCATCAGAGTATGCATGGAGTGTAAGAGGAGTGGATGCAGAGAAGAAAAGACCTTGAATAAGCGTTACAGCAAGCAGCATGAACAGTTACTGGACGATTGACCGCAGCAGCATGAACAGTTACTGGACGATGCATAAACTGTGATAAGCGGTTAACGGCGAAGGCAATATCAGGGCGAGTGGGACCAAGATACTGAAGGCTCCCAACAGTGGCACGATAGTCAGTAATGTCCGCTTCATCAAGAGGGTCACTAACGGTGAGAGTAAGATGCTCAGTTGACGACATTGGTGTGGACACAGGTTTAACCTCAGTCATCTTAGTCTTTCACAACAGGTCAGTGATGTACTTTGTCTGTGTGAGGCGTAGACCAAATGACGTCCGATGAGTCTCCATACCAAGATCAAAATGTCATCAACATAGATCAAAATATAGATAAGCAGAGTACCTCGGCTGTAGACAAATAGCGAAGCATCAGCCAGTGAGTTGACGAAGTCAATGCTAAGGAGAAACTCTCGAAGGGAATTATACCAAGCACGGGGTGCTTGTTTGAGGCCATAAATGGCTTTGTGCAAGCGACACACATGATTGGGCTTGTATTTGTCAATAAAGCAAGGAGGTTGAACCATATAGACTTCCTTTTCGAGACTGCCTTGAAGGAAGGCATTGTTGACATCAATTTGTTGTAACAGCCATCCCTCGCCCACTGCATTTCCAAGAACCGTGTGGATAGTGGCATGTTTGATTACCAGACCGAAAGTATCATGGTAGTCAATTCCTGGTCGTTGATGAAAAATTATGCCACCAATCTCGCTTTGAACCGTTCAATGGACCCATCTGGTTTCCTCTTGATTCGAAAATCCACTTGCAACCAACATTATTCTTGGACTTCGACCGATCCACCAAATCCCATGTTCGATTGATCATGAGAGCATCAAATTCACTACTCGTCGCACCTCTCGAACACTCATCCTTGAGGGCCTCTGTTAACGTCGCTGGTTCAATCTCAATGAGCGTAGCAAGAAGACCAAGTTTTCGCGTGGGCTTGGAGATTGTTGTTTTAGCAGTGAGCCCATAACGCTTATTTGGCTTGTGTATCTTATTTTTGGCCCGAGTAGTCATAAGATGATTGTTCACCGACGGAGTCTGAGCCGTGGATTGTGACGCTTCAGAGGAATGCATCGTTAATGGAGAGGCACCGATTGACGACGAGGCAGAGACTGCCGGCGAAGGAGCATAGACCGAAGGAAACGAGATGGTGGAGTGAGTGACTCACCGAATGCAAGAGCATGAGTGGTGCTATATCTCATATTTTATCGGTTTTTATCATAATAAACATATAATTATTTATGTTTTAGTGTCTATATATTATTATTAGAGTCCAAGTGAGTCATTTTAGGTGCATGGACGAGGTTTTAGAGCTTGGGAAGGATATAAAAGAATTATGGAGCAAAATGGAGCTTAAGGAGACAAATTAAGGAAACGAACAAAAATGGCAAGAAACAGAGGAGGTGTCGATCGACACCCTACGGAGAAAATACAGGATTTCCTTAAATCTCAAGATGAAGATTTTCCTTAATCTTTTATGATAATTCTCAAAACCTAAAATTCGTCCTAGACCCTATAAATACTTCTCTACAGCCATTGTTTAGGCTTGTGTTTTAATTTATCTTTAAGAGATTTTGTAAGGGATATTTCTTAGAACCTTTTTTATTATGTTATTGCATATTACTTTTCTATTGATTTGCTTGATGAATTCCTTAGCCATG
>OVAP01008161.1:0-10126 GCA_900406295.1 Aurinia saxatilis
ACCATGTTTGAGTCATACAGTGTGATTTCAGGACAACTTTCCTTCACAATTCATCATGAAATAATTGAATATCATAAAAAGAGATATCCAAAGAAACAAAAAGGGTTTAGAAAATCATCTCCCAAAAAACTCTCTTTGGTATCTAATTAAAGCATGAGCCTAAATAATGACTGAAAGTTAGATTTATAGCCTATGACGAATTTAAGAAAAGGTAAATTAATAAATCTAATTTTCCAAATCTGAAATATGAAAAATTGCTCGCATGAGTGTTGATCGACATTCTCTCTAAAAAAATTTCCATTTTCTTACAGTTTTTGCTCTTGTCAGAAAGAAATGAGGTTTTCCTAAAACACATAAAAGAAAAATATTTATTTCTATGTATTTAGAGAACTCCTAAATATATCAAAATTTCCTAATCTCTTTTCGAAAACCATATCTCGGTGAGATTAGGATTACTTGTGACTCAAGCTATCTTCAAGCTTACGTCAACATTCTCCCCCTTAAGTTTGAAGTCATTTTCTTTCAACTCTCGAACTCCAGTGATATCCCTCATTTCTTTGAACTTGACCCTACCAAGAACCTTTGTCAAAATGTCTGCCTTCTGTTTATTCACGGGAACATGCTCGATTTCAACTCGTCCATTCTCAAAACATTCTCTTCTGAAATGATATCGTGTGTGAATGTGCTTGCTTCAACTGTTAAACACTGGGTTCTTTGTTAGAGGACTAGCTGATTGATTGTCAATCCAAATGACAACTTTTTCGCATAATGAATCAGTGATTTCACCAAGTAAATCTTGAAGCCAAAGTGCTTGTCTTGCAGCCTCTGTTCCTGCTATAAATTCTGCTTCACAAGAAGATAATGCCACAGTATCTTGTTTTTGGGAACACCAGGTGATTGGACTTCCACCGAGATAAAATATGTTTCTAGTTGTGCTCCTTTTATTGCATTTGTGTCAACATTATGGCTACTATCGCTGTAACCTACTGGATTTGGTATCTTTGAGCTTGATCGTTCAAATGTCAAACCGGAGTTAGTGGTTCCACGCAAGTAACTCAAGCATTGTTTCAGAGCAATTCCATGAGATTCTCTAGGACTTCGCATGTACCGGCTCAACACACCAACACAATAAGACAAGTCAGGTCTTGTGTGGAGTAGGTTACGAAGACAACCAATGTTTTTCCTGTAACTTGTACCATCAATCTCTTTTTCATCTTCTGATGTAGAAAACTTTAATTCGGACTCCATTCGTGTGTGAACTGGATTGCAGTCTTTCATTCTAGCTTCTTCCAAAATATTTTGAGCATAATGGTTTTGTTTTAATGTTATTCCTCCTTCATGTTGACAGACTTCAATTCCAAGATAGTATGTCAACTTCTTGAGATCACTCATCTCAAATTTAGAAGCCATCTCCTTCTTGAACTCATCAATGATGTGTATGTTCGTCCTTGTGACAAACAAATCATCTACATAAACTGCCACAACAAGAAGATTCTCTCTAACCTCTTTTCGATAGACTGATGACTCTTTTGAACACTTTTTAAACTGAAATTCCATGAGAATTTGACTCAGTTTGTTGTTCCATGCTCTTGGTGCTTGTTTTAACCCGTACAAGGCTTTGTTGAACTTGTAAACTTTACTTTCTTTCTCTTTTACTTCAAAACCTTCTGGTTGCATGACACAGATTGTTTCTTTTAGTTCTCCATGTACAAATGCTATTTTTACATCTAGGTGATATATCTCCCAACTGTTTAATGCTGCAAGGTTAATAAGGAGTTGTATTGTCTCTATCCGAGCTACTGGAGAAAATACTTCCTCGAAATCAATTCCATACCTTTGTACATATCATTTCGCAACTAGTCGATCCTTGTGCTTGTTTATACTGCCTTCGGAGTTCCTTTTGAGTTTGAATACCCATTTTAAGCCAATTGGTTTTCCTCCATTCGGTAAATCCACGAGATCCCAAGTATGATTTTTCTCGATTGAATGGATTTCATCTGCACAAGCGAGTGTCCATTCTTTTAACTCTTTTGCTTCATAGAAACTTCTTGGTTCGTTATTTAGGCATAGGAACAACCTCTCTCCTTCTTCTTCAGCAAGAAAGACGTAGTCCTCAAGATATTTTGGCTTTGTGCTCTGTCTTTGTGTCCTTCTTAGGGTAGACTGATCTTGAGCAAAAACCTCTCCAGGCTGAGACTGATCACGAACCTCCACTTCTTCATGTTCGTGATCTTTCTCATAATCACAATTGTTGCCTTCTTCACCAATGTCTTCGGAATGATCTGTAACTATTTGCTATGTTACGAGATCCTCATTTACTTCTTGGATGCCATGTTTCCAAATTTAGAGTACCACTGAAACTTCTACTATTGTCCTGGTCAGAGGTGTTATGGTTCCACTTCCAGCCTTTTGTTTCATCAAAGACAACATCTCTGCTTACCACTATCTTCCGAGATTGTGGGTCAAGTAATTGATATGCGTTTGATCCTGGCTTCATCCCTAGATGTACAAATATTTGTGATCCTTCATCTAGCTTCCTTAGATGTGGCTCGACTATTCTTGCATAACCAATGCATCCAAATATCAGGAGATGATCAATTTTTGGTTCTTAGCTCGCAAGACTTCATACAGAGTTCTGGTATATAGCGCTTTATGGATGTTTTAACCCTTATTTTTACTTCTTTAGGTCTATTTTGTTATTCATTTGTGTTATTTTGTTGAATATTCATCCACATTGTACATTTTAGCTTGTATTTAGGAATTTGTCTTGCATTCTTGCATTTGCATTGCATATTTGCATGTTTTATGTACTTTTGGAGCTAAATGGGCATGGACGCTGCTTGGATAAAGCTTGAGGAGCAAATGCATGAGCAAGTGAGCAAGGAATTGAATCAAAGAGTGAAGAAACAAGAAGATCAAGAGGAAAGTGTCATCAGAACGGGTACTACCCGACCTGGTGTACCCGATCTGATGAGCACAAAATGGGATTTTCCATGTGCCACGAGATCGGGTACTACCCGATCTGGTACCCGATCTCGTGTGCAAAATTTTCCTTCCTTTTATTTGTTGACCTTATCTTAATTCCCTTTGACCATTCTCATCTTATGTTTTAATACCTTTTAGTTGTCATTTTGTAAGTATAAGCATCACTTTTTCATTATCGCTTTAGAGAAAACTCAAGAAACTCTTTCTTTTTATTTTCTTTGGATCTAGATCTTAAATTGGAAGATTTTTATTATTGAGTTTGAGAAAACCTTAATCTCATCTTCTTTATCATTGATTATGATTTATTTTATCTTATTCTTTATGGGTCTTGTGGTTATGAGTGAGTAGTCTCCTCAATTGACTTTTGGGTTTTGGTAGATTTATGGGTGATTAGTGTTAAATCTTGTGGATTAGGGTTAGTTTTCATTGATTGATTTGCATCATGTGTTGTTAATGCTAGTTTCCTATGAGCGATCAATGGAAAATAGACCTTAGGTATTTCATTACACCAAGTATTTGATAAAATGCTTGGATGAACATGATTGCTTGCTTTCTTTGGTTTACCTTTGCATATTGTGTTGTTATTGCTATCTCCTTTTGAGAAATCAATAGAGAATAGATTATAGGCTTCATCTCACCAAGTGTTGATGGAATGCTTGAATGACCAAGATCACTCTTGTGTTGCTCATTAATGCTTATCTCTCTATGAGAGATCATTGGAGAATAGATCATAAGCTTCCTCGCACAAGGTGTTTGATGAATTGCTTGACTGAACAAGATTTTTTTGAATGCTTATTTCCTTAAACATTTAGTTATTGATCGTTAATGATATCTCTTTATGAGAGATCATTGGAGAATAGATTCCTATAACTTGTGTTTTGCTTTGTACATCTTATGCCTTGAGAGAGGGTAAGGTACTTAGTGGTAGATTGACCTTGAATTTGAATGCTTGGATTTCATTGAATTGTTATATTGAGAAACAGTCAATTTATTGGTCTCCAAAGAAACACCACGAGATTGGGTTAAGCTAAAATAGTAGTCATTTGCCTAAGATGATTCTTAATTTGTAACAACTAACCTCCACAAGGTTTATACTAATCACTCATAGTCATTATTACCATCACCCATTGGTCAATGCCTTAATCTATCGAGTCTTGAATCAGTTTTGCTTGCTTTTACTTGTTAGTCTTTTAGTACTTGTTTTGTTTATTGCTTGTTACGATCTTGAACTCTATTTGGTTTTGCTTTAGCATAGTTAAAGTGTATCGTGCTCAAAGAACTAGCCACTTTCCTTGAGTGGATTTGATACTCATACTATACTACAATCTCGTTGGAGACTTGTAGCATAGCTATTGGTCTTTGATTTATAAGACACAAACCGTCTTAATCAAGTTCTGTCCTTGAGATCTCTTGTCGCTATCCTATTCAAAAGGTATGTAGAAAGTTGTATTGCTTCTCCCCATAGGTAGTTTGGCATGTGCATGTGTTTCAGAATGCTTCTCGCCATCTCCGTTAACGTCATGTTTCGTATTTTAACCACACCATTCCATTGCGGAGTATACAGAGAAGTGAGATGCCGTTTTATACCAGCCTCATGGCAGAATGAGTCATATTCTTGTGAAACAAACTCTCCTCCTCTATATGTTCTAAAAGTTTTAATGCTAGCTCATGTGTCTTGTTCCACCAACTTTTTAAAATTCTTGAACTTGTTAAGAGCATCACTTTTTTCTTTCAGCGAGATTGTCCACATATATCGTGAATGATCATCAATTAGGACAAAAATATATATGTTTCGAGCAATCGTACTTGGTGTTACAAGACCGCAAAAATCCACATGTATGAGCTCAAGTATCTTGGTTGCTCGATACGAGGTGGCTTGAGGGAATACTTGTCCTGTTTGTTTCTCAAATAAGCATAAGCTACATATCTCTTTCTCAAGAACCACCTGTGGAACTCCTTGTACAAGTTCTCCTTTAAACATAGATTTATTGTTTCAAGGTTTATGTGTCCCATCCTCACATGCCATCTGCTCGACTCGCTTACTAACGTTAGATGTAAGCATGCAGTGTTTCTTACAATCGGTTTCTTGATCTTTCTGCCTTAACAAGTAACTTCCCATCGTAGTCATGCATTGTTAGGTATCTTCCTCTCATCCTTCTATCACAACCCGATTATGTAGCTTGTCCTAGACTAGTGATGTTACTCTTTAACTCCGAGACATCAATCATCATTCTTGATTCACCATTCATATCAATAAAAGAAATTGATCCTTTTCCTTTTATGTTTATGTGTGAGTCATATCCAAATCTCACTTTTCTAGCAACAAAATCATCAATCTTGGTGAAATATCTTCGATCTCCTGTCATGTGGTTGCTAGCCCCGTTATAAAGGTACCAAACATTCTCGTCGCAAGTGATTGTTTCATACTCGCTTGGTGTGCAATTCTTCTCGTTTAGAATAACCAGTTCATGCATCATAAGCTCATCCGCATCTTGTATATCATTATGATCATTCTCTTGAGCTTCTTGTAGCTTAAGCAATCGATCAAAGCAATCTGAGGCAAAGTGACCTTGCTGGTCACATCGGTAACATGTTACTTTTGATGTGTCTCTTCCTCCATATGACCGTCCACGACCTCTTTCCCTGAAGTGTCCTCCTCGACTTCTCCCTCTAGAGTCTCCGTTGAAATATCCTTTTGATTGGTCAATATCAGCTTGCTTTGATCACCTTGAATATATTCTTCCTCAAAGATGCGCTCTTCATAGTCTTTTAAACGCCTGATGATATCTTCAAAACTTGTAGTTTTAAGATCCAATACTTGTACAAGCGAAACTACTATGTGGATATACTTTTGTCGGGGAAGACTCTTAAGGAACTTTTTCACCAACTTTGATTCTTCAATGTTCTCTCCTAGGAAAGCTGATTTTGACGATATCTAAGATAACTTTCCTGCAAAGTCATCAATCTTGCCGGAGTCTTTCATCGTAAGTCGATCAAATTCAGCCATCAAAGTTTGTAACCTAGCTTATGTGACCCTCCCTGCTCCAACGTGCCTAGCCTTAATCGCTTCCCAGACTTTCTTTATTGTATCAAGCCCTTCAACTTGTAAGATAAGTGTCTATGTTATGGACTGAAATAGCAAGGCGGTGATTAAGTTGTTCTTCTCGCCATCGGTTTGCTCTGTAGTTGCCTTTATGACCTCCCAAACTTATGAACCTTGAGTGCCATCTTCATCCTCATGGCCCATACTATATAATTCATTGTATTGAGTATATGACACACGATTGAAGAAGGTCCTCCTCTTTCGTTAGGTTTCATCGTTGTTACGGTAAGGTCTCCCATATTTTTTCACGATCTCACAAAGCTATACCAATTATAGAATCAAAACAGATAACTCAAATATTAATAAAGAAAAACTATTTTAATTGCTTAAGAAAATCACTCAAAGATCTCAATATTAAGGCAAAAATAGTTTACGAGCCAAAATTTGGAAAGGCGGTAATACTTAGCATATTGTTCTTTCGTTTTGCGCCTTAGTGTCGACTCAACATATAAGAAGGTGGCATTTTTTTCTTTTCCTTCATTTCACAAAGACATAAAAAAAAAAAAAAAACCCTCAAATTTCTCTCATCTCTCAATTAAACCATCCTCGGCTATCCACTCTCTTACAGGTTTCGGACCCCTCAGATCCATCTTTGTTTGTTTCGAATCTCTCAGAGGCTCCGAAACCGAAGCTCGTGGCGAAAAGCCAAAGGCGCGGACTACCACTTGTCTCTCATCTCTCTTCCCTCTTCGTAGCTACAGATCTCTGGAGGATTAGCGAAACAACCTTCACGAAGGCAGCGGATCACATGAAACCCTAGAAGTAAAGCTTCATTTCGTTCTGCATTCACCGCAACAACCAATTTAACTTATCTATCCTCTAACAATCTCTCCACGGTCTAGCTTCAATTTTTGCTTATTTGGGATTGTGGGTTTGTTGAAAGTTTGGTTATTTTGTGTTTGTATGTGTTTAGAGGGAGATATGGAGTTGGGCGAAATCGAAACCTGTTGGGAGTTGAAGATATAGAAGGACTGAAGTGAGAGCAGAGATGTTTGGTCAATTGACTAGTGAACTTGAGTCTGCGCTTGGAAAAAAACTCAAAGGAGAAGGTTTGAGTTTTGCAGTTTTCGTTGTAAAAATCAAAGCTTTATGTGTGTTTAGACTTTGGAGACATAAGATGAGTAAAGATAGGTACTTTGTTCATGTATATATGTATAGCTAAACTTACAGAGGAGATTGGAACTAGGAATGAGATTAGAGAAATATGCATATATGTGCCATTCAAAAGGACATGGTTTTTAGAGTACTGAGTTTTTGAATTTTTTGTACAGGTGTTGACGACGGAGAATATTGATGAGCCGATGAGGCCATGAGGGATATCAGGAGAGCACTCCTGGAAGCAGATGTGAGTGGTGCTACATTTTCTACATTCTCAGCAGCAATGTAGCAATGAGGAGATCTCCAAGATTCTATAAGGGAATGAAGAATGGGGGAGAAGAACAACAAAAGCATGTGGCATCTCGGAACTCATCCATGAGATTGAAGCTATTGAAAATAGCCATGGTAATACTTTAAACACAGTAAAGAATTGTGGCCGGAGTTGAGAACCGAGTGCAATTTTATGAGTTTTTTTGCTGTTTAGCCGCAGAACATTATCCTTAATGATGCATTGTTTACATCTATGGATGATTATATTTATCAACTAATCAAAAGTCACTACAACGAATATGGGCATACCAGATTCTCAGTTGCATCTTCACATATCTTATTGTTGATGTTTAAATTTGCAGGTTTATGCGACAGAGATATTTCGTGATGAATACCAAGCTACAACAATGTCAGCTGTAAGCTTTTTCAGTCATGTTTATAACAAGTTTTGTCTTGTTGGTGTTGTTTCGCTTGAAACTTTATTCATTTCTTACGCTTGAAACTTTATAACAAGTTTTGTCTTGTTGGTGTTGTGAAGCTTTTTCAGTCATGTTAAGATTTTAGTGGAATGGACTGTATATGTTTTGTAATAATATATGATTTGCAATATATTATTTTCTGCCATCCAGAACATGCTAAGAAAGTTGTGAAATCTGTTAATAGACAACACCTTGGTATCTCTCTTTTTCTTTTGTTCTGAAACTATTACTATTTAGTACATTGTTAGCAGAGTTACTGAATTTATAACATTCCTTTTATGATTAGGATTCAGATTTTTGAATATTGTGTTGAATGCAATGCCCAATCCATACCTCTGTGGTTATACAAAGAAAAGCTATGACAGATCAAGCGTCTTTACCTTTGAAGGTCCATGAATTGTCTAGAGAGGAAAATGATGACGATGAAGCTGTTGATTTAGTTGTAGCCACAATCAAACACCAGGTATGGATTCATATTCATCTTTATCTCTCTTAAATTGTTGCAATATGAAATTATTGGGTAAGGTATTTGAAATTATTGGGTAAGGTAAAATAGGTTCATGACTATCTCTTTACATGAACTTTTTCACTTCAGTTCTGTGAATCCTTGCTACAGGTTCCGCAAGAGATGTCCTTACATTTGGAAGAGTTTGTCCTCATCAAAACAGGCTTGCAGGATAAGGGATCCCAAGATAAGAGATGCCTAGTTTTTCACTCTAGTTATGTATTTTTGGATTGAAACTTATGATTTAAGATTTGTTTGCAGTAGAGTTTGTTAAATTTTGTAATATTTTTATAGATTTTTTACGTAATGAAACTATATTCAAGTATGACCATATTTAATATAATATAATAATGAGCCAAATTAAATTTAAAAAAATGGCATTAAAAATGCATTAAACCAAAATGCTATTGTATGATCGAACCACGCTACAATACAGTGAATATACTATAGCACAAAAGTAAGATGTTACGATATGGTGATGACCTACCATAGCTCCGACAATTATAACATTTATCGAAATGCTACGGAACATATATAATAGCGTTAATCGTATGATACCAATACTCATATTTGTTGTAGTGAAATTTTCCTAAAACACAAAAAGAAAAACATCTATTTCCACATATTTAGATAACTCCAAGATATATCATCTTTTCCTAATATCTTTTGGAAAATCATAACTGGGTGTGATTAGGATTACTTGTGACTCAAGCTACCTTCAAACTTAAAGTCAACACACAAGAGCTACTTAAGGTAGCAAAAAACGAGGCTTGCGTGAAGGGCAGCGGATATACATGAACAACATGTAACATGTTAAGCTCTTTCCTCAAGAATGAATTCGGCTTCATGCACTCACCATTGTTATATTAATGGCACTTGGAAGGATTCATCCCCTCTTTCTAATTACGGTATGAGGTAGGTGTTTTTACGGGTAATCGCAACCAGGGCGGATCCAGAAATATTTGTCGGTGGGGGCACAATCTTATATTTTATAGATATTTTATATGTATTTTTATTAATATTTTATAAATAAATAAAAAATTTTAAACAAATTTTACCATCAATTATAACCTAAACTACAATTTTCTATTAAAAATATTTATCATTATATACGTATAATTTATTTATATTTGAGTTACAAAAAAAAAAAGTTTAAAGTAAAAATTAAAATGAAAGAAGCATTTATTTAGACAAACTAATGACCTTTTTGAATCAAAATTAAGGTTATAACATTAAGATTTTTAAAAAATAAGGTAAATCATACTAATTATTATAAAATTAGGCAACAAAATTAACAATTTGGTAAGTTCGTGAATCCAAAAAAGGAATAGGTGCAAAAATAAATTTGATTGTGGAGACAATATTTTACTGCTTAAAGAAAGTACATTAATTATTTTAAAAAATCAATGGGTGCACTGGCCCTCACATCTCCTTAATTACATCCGCCCCTGATCGCAACGCAAGAAAAAGTCTTTGACTATTAGATGTTGAATTTGAAGTACTTATTTGGATGATGCTTTGTATGCTTAAGCATCAAAAGTTCGAGATGGAATTTGCGATCGACTAGTTGGATCTAGTCAAAATGTTTTTAGCTCTGGAGGATTGGCCAACGTTCATGATATCACTAGATGAAACTGTCAAGAACCTTCGTAGTCTGTGAATATGATTCTTATCATTCATGTACAA
>OVAP01008162.1:0-10126 GCA_900406295.1 Aurinia saxatilis
GTTCAGTTCCGTTGCTTAAGTCAGATTAAGCGTGGGGCCGATGTTGGATATTGGTGCCTTGGGCTTCGGATGAGCTGGATGAAATGGACTGTTCGTCTGTCCTTGGCTTCTTGGGCTGTCTCTCATCCTCGTTGCTTCGTGTTGGCTTACGAAGTTTGTGTTCCGTCAGTAGGCAGAAACGGGATTCTTTCTGGCTACCCCACAAGGTCTTGACCCCTGATGGAGTAGGGAATTTCACGCACATGTGGTATGTTGAGGGTACGGCCCGCATCGAACTTATCCATGGGGTTCCCAAGATAGCGTTGTAGATAGCTGGATGGTCCGCCACCGAGAACTTGACGATCTTGGTTATTCCAAGAGCCTGAACTGCTAAGTTGATCTTGCCTATGGTCATGGTGGTTTCTCCTGAGAAACCCGTGAATGGTCTTGGGGCGATTGTGTTCTGATGATCACCTCGTTAAAAACCTTGGTAAGGAAAACCACTTGGGAGAAACCTTACCAAGGGAAAAAGAGTATGACCACGATAGTGAACTGTTCATTGTGGGTTCTTTAGTTCTCAGTGGAACTAAGTCATGCAGCTGAACCCACGGGATGCGATGTTGCTATGTGAGCTAAGCTAGCTCGCGGAGTGAAATGTGACTGATCTCGCGGGCCATGACTTAGCCCGCGGATGCTAGAGGAGAGTGACATAGCTCGCGGGCCGTGAATGACATGTCCGTGGGCCATGGCTCGGACATAGCTCGCGGATGTGGGTGGAAGGACTTAGTCGTGGGCTATGGTCTGTGGGCCATAGCTAGGTCATAGCTCGCGGGCATGGATGGAGAAACTTGGTCGTGGGTCCCGGCCCGACCAAGTCCGCGGGGAGCATCCCACGGGTCGTGGGCGAGCTTCCTCGGTCGTGGGTCCTGGTCCAGCCCTCGGGGAGAATGCCACGGGTCGTGGGCGAGCTTCCTCGGTCGTGGGTCCCGGTCAAGTCCGCGGGGAGCACGGCACAGGTCGTGGGCGAGCTTCCTCGGCCGTGGGTCCCGGCTTGGCCAAGCCCGCGGGACGCAGAGGGCAAGGCCGTCCGCGAGCTTCAGCACACGCGGGTCCCGGCTTGGCCAAGCCCGCGGGACTAGGGCGACGAGGCTCGTGTGCGAGCTTCAACACCCGCGGGTCCCATCTTGGCCAAGCCCGCGGGACTAGGTAGACAAGGTCACGTACGAGCTCCGATGTTCGTGGGTCCCGACTTGGCCAAGCCCGCGGCGTGACAGTGAGGGACTCAGGATGCTCGGTGATCTGTGGGCTAGACCAAGGTGTAGCCATCTTGGAGGAACGGCTGGATGGTCTGTGGGTCAGACCAGGACGTAGCCCGCTGGGTCTGGATGGTTGGATGTTCTGATCGGGACCCACCGAGCCAATATCCACAGACCAGGCTCGATGGTTCGTCGTGTAGATTCGTAGAAGGTCTGGCCCACGGAACTAACCTGATGACCTGTCTCGCGAGCTAAACGCCTTGCATAACCCGCGGGATGGTCCGGTCTCGTGGTTCGTGGGCCATTGTAGTGTTTTGTGGGGAACACCGAGCCGTTCCATGCTATCAATCTTCCGGGGTGGAATCCGACCCCCACAGACGTCGTCCCATGGTTGGAAGGGAATCATGGCAGGAAGAGAGGTACTCCTACAAGGGTTAGGTTGGATAATTGGAAAGGGTGAAAGTATCAATATTTGGACGGAGCCTTGGATGTCTGTCGATAGCCCGATGATACCTATGGGTCCTGCACCTTGCCAAGAGATATTACGGTCAGTCGCTGATCTTATATCTCCTGTGACCAAGAACTGGGATATCTCGAAAATACAACAACTACTGCCTCAGTATGAGGATCAAATCAGAATTTTATGCTTGAGCTCCCGTAGGGAGAAAGATAGTAGGGTCTGGTTAGCTGAAAATCAGGAGAGTACTCTCCTAAATCCGGTTATGCCCTCATCATATCAAACAGGACACCTCCAACACCGGATAATTTCAACTGGAAAAACATGATTTGGAATCTTAAGACTCCACCGAAGCTCCAACACTTCCTCTGGAAACTGATGCGCAAAGCTTTACCTATTGGAGAGAACTTAGTCATACGTGGAATCTCAAACGACCTCCACTGCTCCAGGTGTGGACAACTAGAAGATGAGCTTCATGTAGCTTTCCTCTGTCCATTCGCACAACACATATGGACCAAACTCTCAGCTTCAGGCCTTCCCGACAAAGAGGTAGTGAGATCCATGGCCACCCTCTTAACAGAGAGCCATCGTATGATAACTTTACCACCAAGTGGGATCTCTGTTCCGTTATTCCCATGGGTTATTTGGCTCTTATGGAAGGCTAGGAACAATTTGATCTTTGACAATCGAGACACAATTGAACAAGAGCTTCTATTAAAGATCTTCCTAGAAGCTAAAGAATGGCAAGATGCACAACTTGGAGTAACACAACCGCGACAGCCACCCCGCGCAAGTCCACTTGACTCCGTCTATGCCCCCTTCTCTACACTCTGTTTTGTAGATGCGGCTTGGCAGGCCTCGACCTTGCGCTGTGGGGTAGGTTGGTGTTTTCAACATCATATTACGGGTCATACACTCGCTTAAGGCTCGGACACATACACCCATACAACATCGGTGTTAGTGGCGGAAGCTCGAGCTCTACTATCTGCCCTTTATGCAGCCTCTTCAACTGAGTTTCACGACTTAATTGTCTACTCGGACTCACAATCGCTAATTTCGCTTCTCAACTCAGGGAACGTCGTCAACGAGCTTCGTACTATCATGTTTGATATCCGTTTCCTAGCACTATCCTTTACTTCTATAACATTTTCTTGCATATCACGCAAGTGCAATAGCTCTGCAGACATGCTTGCGAAGTCCGCACTCTTGTGTTGTAACAATTAGTAGTTCTTTTAATCTATTTGGTTTAATCCAAAAAAAAAAAAAAAAAACAGACAAGTCTTAGATTTGTTGTTCAATTGCTGAAACAACTTCACCCATACACTTAAACCTTCTCCTTTCCTTGAGAAGCATCTTCGCAGACGCGAGTCCATTTCTCTCAAAAATCGCTCGTTGTTTATCTTCTTTGATCGCTTCAAAGTCCTCCACATGTACACCCACAATTCTCTTGTCATATATTAGAACCAAAAATCAGAACAAGTAGACATGATTGGGATTGCAAAGGACACCACTTAATTACATCATTCTCTCACCTAATCATCTTTGCAACACCGAATCCTAGTGAGTCACGCAACAAATTCCTCATGTAGTTTTCTTGAACAAGCTGCAATGAACCTTTTGTTAAACAGATTCCAAGTTTGCTCAATGCTTCTCAAGATCCATTTTTTGTGTATTAACGGGTAACACTGAGAGAAAAGGTTGTTGTTGAGTTTTCTGAATGTTCCATGGCCAGCGTGATATTAATCAATTTATACAACTGAGAAGTTAGAAATCTTATGTGACATCTCTAAAAAGGATTTTACTGTTTTCTTATTAAACAAGGTATACATGTCATCATTTAATTTGTCTTCATCGTGGGTTTGGCAGAATATATGTATTTTCTAATCTTTGTGAGATCTTTCATAATGTACCCAAAACTTTGGCTCCTCGATCAATAGACACCAAGAAATAAATTTATTGAATTTACGTCTTTATTTTTTCATAATTTCTTATGTGTGTTCATTTTCGTGAAATGCTTATTGGAGAATAAATTAGACTCTTATTTTCGTGAAATTTTCGTGAAATGTTTACACAATATATCACTAATTTCAAATTTATAATTTTTAATCATTTATTTTGTGTGTTTTAAAAAACACTAATATTAAAAATTAAGATAATTAGTAAGAAAGTGAATCAAAATTTCAATATACACTAACCAATTTTTCGTACAAGAATATCATTAAAACACTACTACCATACTACCCTTAATGAATCTATCTAGGTTTAACGAGTACATGTATAAGAAATAGCGCCGCTTACCAACAATCTTAAAATTTTAGATCTCAATCCCAACTCATTAATCCCAGATCGAATGAGAACTCTTCGTAAAGATCTTATCGGATCCTGATGCAATATCGGATACTTATTTAGCTCACCAGGAATCGAGCCTCATCTATAAATCTTTTCTATTCATCTTGCTTTCTATCTTATAGGTAATTTGGTTCTATAAGCATTACGTTTTAAATTGAAATGATATTTATTGATTCATCAAAATATTTTGGATATTTAGATTCAAATTATTGCAATTGCTTTATTGTAATTTTCTGAGTTTTATAGTGCTTTTGATGATTTTTGGGATGATGATGCAATTTTTACGTTTCATGACACATATTTTTAATTTATTTTATGTTATGAAAAATACATTTATCTGTCTAGGTGTAAACTTCAAAGTGTACGTATGAATAAAAGCACTAGCGCAGCTTATAATATAATCTCAAATCTCATATTCTAATTTCTGAATAACAAATCCCATATCTCAAATCCCGAATAAGAGGAGAACTCTTTATTGATATCTCATTGGATCCTCCTAATGTGATTTCAGATGTACATTGGACTCGACGGGAAGTGAGGCTCGTTTGCAAATTTTGTATGTTTAGCTCGATTTCCATCTTACAGGTAATTTCCTTCTTGTTTTAGGAGATTTTTACTAATATTTATTTCATGGATTCGCTCATATCATTGTTGATGTGTATATTTGAGTTATTATAGTTTGTTTCTTACACAAATATTTTTTGTTTCATTGTACTTTTTTATGATTTTAGAGAGGATAATGCAAATTTATGTTTTATTATAATTATCTTTTAATATATTTTATAGGGAGAATCTCTAAAATACCGCTAAAGAGAAAATGAGTTCCAAAAATACCATCAACTTCAAAAAGCTCCACATATACCACTAATTACATGGTAAAAATACATGCATGTCCTTAATTAACTACAATATTTATTTAAAAATAAATGATAATAAATTATTTTCGAAATTTAAAATAAATATATTTTTCAAAAAAAATTCAAATGTTTTTTTTTCAAATTTTTCAATTTTTTTTCTTTCAAATTTTCTTAAAAAACAACAACAAAGTTTAGGAAGCCCTTCATAAATATTAAAAATATTTAGGAAACTCTTCCTAAATATTAAAAACGTTTATAAAGCCTTTCCTAAACAGTAAAAATGTTTAGGATGATCTACATAAACATTAAAAACTATTTAAGAAACACGTCATAAATATTAAAAACGTTTAGAAAACTCTGCTAAACATTAAATAAATTTAGGAAGTCCTTCCCAAATATTAAAAATGTTTAGGTAGACTTTTTTAAACATTATAAAAAAAGTTTAGGGTGACCTATCTAAATTTTAAAAACGTTTTGAAAACTCTTACTAAACATTAAATACATTTAGGAAATCCTTCCGAAATATTAAAAAAATTAGGAAGGTTTTCCTAAACATCATTAAAAACATTTAGGGTGACCTACCTAAACCTGAAAAACATTCACTAAAATATTCAATTTTTTCAAAATTAAGAAAACACATTACTAAACATTAAAAACATTCATGAAACTCTTCCTAAATTAAGAAAACACATTACTAGATGATGATATTCTTATACATGTTTTAGTAAACTATTATACATCAATTGAGAACCATTTTTGAATGTTTAAAGTTATTTGAGATGTTTAAATAGTTATTTACAAAAATTTATGATGGACTTCCTTGAAATATTGTTAAGCTTCCAATTTGAAAAAAAAAAAAAAATTGAAGAAATTTTTTTTTTTGAATTTTTAAAAAAAATAATTTGAAAAAATGAATTTTATTTATTTTTATTTTTAAAAATAATATCATTAATTAATTTTGATTATAGATAAGATGAAAATCACAAAAGACAATTATATCTTTTTATGCAAAAAAACGGTACTTAATTAACTTTTTTCTTCTTAGTAGTATATTTGTCCACTAGGGAATTTTTCTATGATATATTTTATTAAATTTTCTCATCAATAAATTTGAATTTGGACTGTGTAGTGTGACATTTAGACAAGCCAATAGAGAAGCTTACAAAAAAAAACCAAAAAATTCCAACATTATAGGTAAATCTAATAGTTTTTAGTTTTAACAAGAATGAATTTTAATCCACTCTATGCATGCATCTTTTGTGAAGTTTTTGGAATTAATTCACATAATGAGTATTTGTGAACAAACTAGAGCGATATTAACTGGGCCTTATCCAAAACGGATCATAAGAGGCCCACAATATTTCCCACCGGCTTTGCCTCTAAACCGACATTTCGCCCAAAATTATATTAGCAATCGCCACAATTTTTATTCTCCGTTTGGTTTATTTCACCGGAGAATAACGATGGTGTTCCTCTCGATTCCCAACGGGAAAACTCTATCGCTGGATGTAAACCCTAATTCTACAACTATCTCTACATTCGAGCAATTGGTCCACCAACGCACCGATGTTACTCAACCTATCCTTCGTCACTCGCTCCGTATGCGAAACCCTAGCCGCGTATTCGAAGATTCAATTCTATTATCCGATCTCGGTGTTGGTTATTTCTCTACTGTGATTATCCATGTTCCTCTTTTGGGTGGTATGCAAGGAGCGGCTCCACCGAAGCCTCCGTCGAATTATGTGGCCGGTTTAGGTCGTGGTGCTACAGGTTTTACTACTCGGTCCGATATTGGTCCTGCTCGTGCTGCTCCTGGAGTAGGTCGTGGTGCAGGGAAGCCAAGTGAGGCGGAGGATGATGAAGAAGCTGAGAATCAGAAGTTTGATGAGTTTGAAGGTAATGATGCTGGTTTGTTCTCTAATGCTGAATACGATGAGAATGATAAAGAGGCTGATGCCATTTGGGAGTCTATTGATCAGAGAATGGATTCGAGGAGGAAAGATAGGAGAGAAGCTAAGCTTAAGGAAGAAATCGACAAGTACCGAGCTTCCAATCCTAAGATTACTTAACAGTTTGCGGCTTCCTTAAAAAATTGTTAAGCTTTTAATTTTTTTTTTTTTTCTTTTTTTAAATAATTTGAAAAAAATGAATTTTATTTATTTTATTTTTTTAAATAATATCATTAACTAATTTTGATTATAGATAAGATAAAAATCACAAAATGACAATTATATTTTTTTATGCAAAAAAACGGTACTTAAGTAACTTTTCCCTCCTACTAATATATTTGTCCACTAGGGAATTTTTCTATTTTCTATTCTTAAATTTTCTCATCAATAAATTTGAATTTGGACTGTGTAGTGTGACATTTACACAAGCCAATAAAGAATCCTACAAAAAAAAACCAAAATTTTTCAACTTTATAGGTAAATCTAATAGTTTTTAGTTTTAACAAAAATTAATTTTAATCCACTCTATGCATGCATCCTTTGTGAAGTTTTTAGAATTAATTCACATAATGAGATTCTTTCTTTTAGAATTTTTTCTCTAACCATTTAAAAGTAACGGATTTTTATTTTAAAGCTAGATGTTTTTTAAATGAATGATATCTATCATATGATTCTTTCTCTAACCCTTATAAAAATGTTGCACTTATATATATATATGAATAATCATTAGTGAAGATTGTGAAGTTTAATGTCTAAAACATTTATACTTCTAATTGGGAACATTTAGGAGTTCAACCAACACAAGTATCTAAATGCATACTTGAAAATCAAACCTCGTAAATAAGCAGAGATAAGAAAACAAAACCAAATGAAAATATACGAAAAACATATTTAAATTTACATTCCATAAACTGTAAATTGACATTCCGTTGTTTGGTTGTTTGAGTTATTTGGTTTTTGGTTGTTTGATTCGGTTTGTATTTCATTTTTATTTCGTTGCAGTTCAGTTTTTGTTATTTGGATTTCGGATTTTTTGGTTTCTGAAAAAATACTCCCGTTCGGGAAAAAAATGTTCAGTTAGATCCAAGTTAAGTTTAGCTGTGAATAAATGTATAAAAAAATATAAAAATTAATATTATAGATTTTAGTATGTTTTAATATGTTGCTCTATACATTTAATAAAAAAATGTTTCCCTACTAATAACTTTGTTAATTTGGCTTGGGTTCCATAAAATTTGGTTCAGTTCGAGTAATTTTGGTTTATAAATTTTTCTTTTCATTTTGGTGTCTCATTGTTTGGTATTGGTTTGGTTTTGGAAGTTTGATTCGGGTTTGAGAATTTTGTTTTTTCATGAAATTTTCCGACAGTTACCTAAACTCGTTATTACTCAATTTATGTTTTGCCTTTAGCATAACAAATTTTACCTTTTTGGTGGTGTATTTTGAAACCTAAACTTCCTACCTAGACTGATCATTCCTTGTGACCTTCAATATTATCACTTGAATCTATTTAAAACTAAAAGTCTCAAACATTACCAGAAAATTTACATTCACTTGTATGAAATATATACCTACCTTCATTAGAAAACAAAGTAACGGATAACACATCGCTTTATATAGCCTGAAAATTTGGTATATCTAAATTTGATCCTAGAAGTAGCTATCATTTACACACACATATATATTTCATGTTTAAATTTATATTTAAGCTGAAAGATGTATATATACACACACACAAACATATATATATATATATATATATATGTAATAAGATATGTCAACTGTCATAGTTATGTGTGATACTATATAGAATAAAATAGGGTTTTTAGATATTAGTATACTAACCATATGAAATCCATACAAGATATTTTTTTTTTTTACATTCACGGTAAGAATTGGAGACTCTGTCACACTATTCTCTCAACCACTTTAATATAAAGTTTATCAAACTCTTGAAGTGTGCATTTGTTTTTTTTTTTTTACCAAAAATAACAAAAGACAAAACAAAAAACAAGCGCTAGCTAGACAGATAAGATAAACAATCTTCCACTGTGGTTGAGCTTAGCAAAAGCCTTTCTCTCTTTACCAGTGAAATATGAACACCTGATCTTTGTCGGTTAGACATGTATACATGAGCCGTTCCACGAACTATGATCATATCAAAAGGCAGATCCTGAAGGTGGAGACTGATGGTCTTGGTCTTAAGAAGCTTCTTCTCCTGGTGTTTTTTTAAAGACTGGAAAAAGCAATTGGATCAAACTCATGCCAACCCTAAATTACGCCTCTCCTTTTTATTCCCATCAATCTGAATGATGGAATGCAATGTAAGAATCTACATATATCATGAGGTGGGGTCTCACAAGTGTTTGATCCATCACTTGGCACTGGACAAAAAAACACATGTAAAACCTTCCACTTTAGACAAGATTCCAACTATTATGGTGGTTACCTCAATCCAACTGTTACGGTTGTTCCCTCTGCGCCAATAGAGAGGATCTCCACGAATTCATACTCGTAGTCGCAAGGAGAATTTGAGTCATAGGACAAGGCGGTGTTCTAGTTCTTGAAATCGCCCATGTTTCTCATTTCTAGGGAAATAGCTTGAAATGCCGGCCTCTTTTTCTAGTTTTCCTCTAGACCACATGAGAGAAACCTGAACAATGATTTGTCTTGTCCTCTGTCCCAAGTTTGTACTTGCAAACATAGACATGCAAGTTTGGTCTCAGAAGAAGATGAAACACCAAACTTCCATGTCTCAGTTAGCAAGTACGAACTTGGGATAGAGTCGAAGACAGATCAATGTTCCATTTTCTCTCATGTGATCCAGAGCAAAACTAGAAAAAAGGGACGGCACTTCAAGATATTCCCCAAGAAAGGAGAAACATGGGCCATTTTCAAGAAATGGAACATCGTCTTGTCTTATTCTGCCTCCAACCATACGTACTTAATCAAGAATTTGGGAGTTGTAGTAACTTTTTTATGAGACCAACGATGTTTTCCTTTTGCTGAGTTCGAGCCATGTTGGAAATTTGTTTCTCTTATATGTCTACTGCTTTCTTTCTTTTTTTTTCTTTTGTTCTTCTTCGTTCAAAAAGTTAAAAACAATCACTACAAGAAAATTGAGTACTATTAGCGTCCGAAAACGCTATCTGTCAATACCATAGCGGTTTTAAAAACGCTCTATCATCACCCGTCATAATAGGTCGGGGACATTACATAGTACTTTTTTGTGTGCTATTGTTTCTGTGTATACAATAGCGCTTTTCGGATTGCAATTAT
>OVAP01008163.1:0-10126 GCA_900406295.1 Aurinia saxatilis
TGATGAAAACAAAGAGAAAGAAGTCAAGGAGGATGAGATTTCAGGATATTCTGCGGAAACAAGCAAGGAATTCAAGAGTGTTCAAGAGAAGGTACTAACTCGCTTTCCTTTTTGCATCATTTACTTGAGCTTACTCAATTTCCTGAATCTTGTGGACGTATATGCAGAGTATGTTGCCATCTCATCCACGCGTTGTTCAAACCTCGTGGTTGAGTTGCTGCGGTTTGTTTGATGTGATGGCAGGGTCTGAAAGATAAAAGCAGGTCAGTGTTTGTTTTTATTCACTAAAACTGAATTATTTTGGACTCTGAGTATCCAGTTATCCTAGTTATCTAAGTGAAGAGGTTTCATTGACTTGAGAGAGAATTTTGATACTGTATGGGTCTTTAAGTATATTGTTACTTAGTATATCAGAGCTTCAATCAGTTTGTCTCTATCCACATTCAAACCCTTTTTCAAGAGTATATTCCTACAGTCCTACTAATTTGAGGTCTTGTGTGTTTTCACTAAATTGGCTTGAGTTAATGAAAAATCCTAGCCACCTATATACAAATACAACACTCACATGGCCACCGTTGATACCAAAACACTGTAGAATTCAAGTCTCTGAAACTTTCTGTTCTTTGTTCGAAAGCACCTTGAATCCTTGATGTTGTTTATGTAGTTGAAGGACCCGATTCTTCTAGTATTCTTTTTTACTTTGGATCATATCCTAATTCTCTTGCTATTGTGATTCATAAACTGTATGGCATGAATTTTTTGGATATGTATCCCCAAATTTTACGGTCTCATCGATATATTTGTGTGATGGTGGTGAAGAACAGGGTGAGGATTATCAGCTAATAGTGTACAACAGAAGCTCAAAGAACGGCTGACGAAACAGGATTCATGGTCCTGTAGATTCTTCTTTGTACATTCAACCATGAATGTCTTTCGCTACATAATAATGCGAGCGGTTTCTAGCAGCACCCGGAGAAAAACAAGAAAATGTCATCTGATCATGTCAGCGAATTTTAAATTCATGAGACCTGAACATATCTCTATTTTTATTCTATATTAATATACTAGATTTTTACCTCCCCTTGGATATATATATATACAAGCAGTTCTTATAATGGTTCAGTAAACTAAACCGGAGACTTTCGTTTACATAAATAACATTTGCACTATAACATCTAGCACTTCTAGCCGGTCTGTACGTCTTGGTGCTCAAACCACGTGATATCCAGAACAGATGAAAACTTTCCCTTTGGATTATAATATAAATATATTTAGAATACAATCTAGTCTCTCTAGCAAAGTTTTTCTTTTCTATCTCTACAAAATTTCTCATGTATATATGGTAGTTGTAATTTTTTTTTCTCTTTTGTTTTTGTTTATCTCCGATCTAATCGATTTGAGTTCCGGTTTTGTCTGGTTTTGACTTCCGATCAAGATCTGAGTTTTGTTCTTCCGTCTTTATCCGATTTCATCAGATCTATTTCACTGCGCTTCATTCCGATTGAAATCCAACTTGCTCGGTTTTTTGTGTATTCTCTTTTGCTCTTTTAAGAGCTTCTCAATATATAATCTTTNCCGTCTTGGTGCTCAAACCACGTGATATCCAGAACAGATGAAAACTTTCCCTTTGGATTATAATATAAATATAATCTAGTCTCTCTAGCAAAGTTTTTCTTTTCTATCTCTACAAAATTTCTCATGTATATATGGTAGTTGTAATTTTTTTTCTCTTTTGTTTTTGTTTATCTCCGATCTAATCGATTTGAGTTTCGGTTTTGTCTGGTTTTGACTTCCGATCAAGATCTGAGTTTTGTTCTTCCGTCTTTATCCGATTTTATCAGATCTATTTTACTGCGCTTCATTCCGAGTGAAATCCAACTTGCTCGGTTTTTGTGTATTCTCTTTTGCTCTTTTAAGAGCTTCTCAATATATAATCTTTAATTTTGTTTGTTTGTTCGATGTTCTAATGTTATAATATCTTCCTTTCCCTTTGTCATAGGTTTGAAGGTTTATTAGAACATTTGATCAAGTTTCTTTTATCTGAGATGGTTGATCCGGCTATTTATGCAGCCAAATCCATAAAAGAGATTTCCGATCCAGTTAAATTTGGGTTTAATTCAAGAAGATTCAAGAATTTCTGGTGAATAGCAAAAGTGGTTAGTGTCTGAGGAGCAGATGGAGAATTCTCTAGAAGATGTTTCTCGTGGNGTCAAGAAGATTCAAAAATTTCTGGTGAATAGCAAAAGGGCGTAACGGTGGTTAGTGTCTGAGGAGCAGATGGAGAATTCTCTAGAAGATGTTTCTCGTGGCTTGTTAGCTGGACACGTAGCCCTATTTCAGTGTAGATCGTGTTATTAAACTTTTTTACATGAATTGTAATGTTTAATTCACTCTGTTGTATTACTAGCTTAATAAATTTTGTTGACAAAAAATAATATAAATATATTTTTAATTATTTTTTTTCTAATTGGATAAAGTTTTTTTTTTAATTGAAAGTATAATATTGGCAAAAATAATGATTTAATTAGAATAAAAAATTAATTAAAAATAAATAATTATTAAGTTGACATCAGTTAAAAGTATTACTAATCATCGAGGAACATAATTTTATTGATAAAAATTTAATTTAACATCAGTTAAAAATAATTAACTGTTAAAATTTTATATTATATATATAAATATTTAAATGTTACATTTTAATTGTGTTTTAAGTGATTAGACATATGATTATGTTAAAATTTAATGAGTATATGTAGAGATTTCTATATATGCTATGCGTAATACATAATGTTTTGATTATTTCAATTAAATGATATATAATTGTCCTCGTGATGACATCTAGCACTTTTTTGTAAAGTTATAAAGTATAAAGGATTGTCTATTTTTTCTACACTTTTTTGGTGACCTACATGAATACACACAAGACAATGATATCCGAACGTCTACATGGAATCATTTTAACGCTACCAAACCAGATCACACATGATATGGTCATCAGATCAGTAGCTGAACCGGAGCTCCATAAAAAATGCAACACAAGCCGCATAGGACTCGACAAGGACACATGTGCATTTTTTGGAGCATCCCAACTCAACTAAGGAGATTCAAAGCATAAACATACATGGAAAACATTCTCATCTCACCTAGAGAATGCCAAGAATTTGAATCAACCCAAACAGAGATCAGACGAAGGAGATATTCAGCTTACAAATCGGGTATTATTACGCATTCGATTTGGACAAGCGTGCACTGTTTGGAGGACCACGACCAAACCACAAGGAATTAGGCACTAAACAAAATTGTTCTAGATTATTGACTCAAAAGAGGTACTCAACAAATTGGACTCACAACCATATCGGTTTTAGTTGTGGAAGTTATGAAGACTCTCGACTTGCCTTATCTAGCACCTTATGGGTGTGGGAGACTCCAAACATATCTTTGGCGACCAGAAGACATTCTAATTCAATTAGAGCCTCTACAAGACGTGGTTAACTCTATCAGAACACACAAGATTAAGTGGAGATACACATGAACCGACTTTCCTTATTTGGACCCAAACACATTCAACATGTTCACATTTGAGGTTTTAACTNAGTTTTAGTTGTGGAAGTTATGAAGACTCTCGACTTGCCTTATCTAGCACCTTATGGGTGTGGGAGACTCCAAACATAGAAGACATTCTAATTCAACTAGAGCCTCTACAAGACGTGGTTAACTCTATCAGAACACACAAGATTAAGTGGAGATACACATGAACCGACTTTCCTTATTTGGACCCAAACACATTCAACATGTTCACATTTGAGGTTTTAACTCTCCAACAATTATATTTTTACTACAGCCATGACATGAAAAAGTATTTAATGAACATGAACGTCTCTTCACATCATTCCTTCATGTCAAAGCTCTCAAGACTCAAGGGTATTTCAAGTTTCCATATTTTGCCCGATTTGCTCATTATGGCACAACGGCTAGTTTGTATTCAATTTTATGATTTCTTTCTCATTTCTATCTTTTTAGAACATTAGTGTTCTCATGTAAGAGTTATATATAAAGCTCATTTCGTCCTTTGTAGGAAGCACCCTTGATCACTGAAAGTAATAGAAATTGTTTTCTCTTTTCACAGAGTTTCGAGTTTCTTTATGTTGTTTGTTCTTTAGTCTTATGTGTGTGATTCACTTACAACTATTGAAACCTACAGATTAGGCTTGTTGAGTGGTTCAACATCCTTTTTCATTCCACTGATTGAGCGAGTCAATCTCCTATCATCATCTCCATCACGACTTCATCCCACCTTCTGCATCTTTAAGCTTGGTGATGGGGATTTAGTTTTCACCCAAAATATTTTCTGCAAGCGCACATGTCTCGCAGTAGTACTTTATGATCGAATCCACAAAGAGCAGAGTGTACGCAGTAGCACGTCCGAGTTACTCGGGCTAAGCATCAAATAAGAATTTTTTGGTGTTTTGATCGATCGACAGTATGAACTGATCGATCGATTGATACACCTCTTGGTNATCGAATCCACAAAGAGCAGAGTGTACGCAGTAGCACGTCCGAGTTACTCGGGCTAAGCATCAAATAAGAATTTTTTGGTTTTTTGATCGATCGACAGTATGAACTGATCGATCGATTGATACACCTCTTGGTCAAACACATGAAGTGTATTCGATCGATTGATGCATGCAATTACAAAAAAAAAAAAAACGTGAGATAAACAATTAATAAAAAGCGTTCAGAAGTCAGGTAATGCATCAGGGACTCATGGTTCGAATTATTTAGGGTAGTAACTATGTAAATATTCTAGCAAGGCTATATAATTAAGATCATTAAAGTTCGATTATCCTTATGGTCATGCTTAACCGGTCTAGTTCAGCTGACATCCTAGTTAACTCTCTCTGTAGTGAGAGGCGAAGCTTTGGCCTGATCAATCAATCAACCTATTCATTAAGTGTGAGAAATCAATTATCTACTTAACTATAATAGTAAAGCTTTCATTATCAAGTTCTGGATCTTACTCTAAGTGGTGTATTGGTAGCAGTTTTATCCTATGATATAGATTAAATCTGATATGAAAGTAAGCCTTAACTAGTCATTACACAGCACTATTGTCTATCTACGTAACCATGAATTCCCCTAGCAAAAATTATTTCTAACTAAGAGATTACTCAAGCATGTTTGTGATAAACATAATGACAATGGAAATTGCAATCATATTAATCAGTAAAGGGTTCATATAGGCTTCTCTGAATTTGCAGAGATAAAGATTATAAACTTCTCCCTTGACAGCAACACCAAAATAGAATAAAAGAGAAAACAAGTGAAAAGAGAACTACAAACTATTTTGCATGGATATCCAAATATTTGCACTTATCACTCTCTGGTCGATCGAATAATATTATTTTATTCGAACATATCTTGAAATGCGTCTGAAGTATCTTATGAATCTCTTGTGATCATCTGCAACAACTCCTGATATCTCTTTAAAGGCAACAGTTCTTATATGATATTGTTCTTGAAACTTCTTGTGACTATTGGGCCTGGTCGATCGAATGGGCCGGCAGTGCTCGATTGATTGTGCTTGCATCTCAAATGGGCTTCTTGACATCACTTTAATGATCTGGACTTAACTTCTTACTCCTCTGAGTAAATGACTCGATTCTAAGCCCATATGACAGCTGACTCACGTTGCTTGCTCATCGTAACTCCTCACTTCAATCCAAATAAATCATCTTCTTCATCCGGGCCTGGACTTCTGATGTTGAATTGCTGAACTTGGCATATAACTTAAAAAGCCTTATTTTTACAANGTGCTCGATTGATTGTGCTTTCATCTCAAATGGGCTTCTTGACATCACTTTAATGATCTGGACTTAACTTCTTACTCCTGTGAGTAAATGACTCGATTCTAAGCCCATATGACAGCTGACTCACGTTGCTTGCTCATCGTAACTCCTCACTTCAATCCAAATAAATCATCTTCTTCATCCGGGCCTGGACTTCTGATGTTGAATTGCTGAACTTGGCATATAACTTAAAAAGCCTTATTTTTACAAAAACACTTTTGAAACAGAGAAATGTGAAATTTAATAGTTTAAGTCTCAAATCATATGTTTTCTTTAAGAAAAACACAAAAAATCTATACGAAAAATGGTAAAATATCACCCCTATCATTTGGAATCGCGTGATCATTGAGTGATCTTAAGTTGGAGTGACTTCAATCTCATATCAACACATAAAATTGTTAAATCATATCATTGCGACAATGCACATAAGTTGTATGAGAGTATTTATGATCAAGAACAAGAGTAAAGGATTGGGTTGACTATTAATGACAACAACTAGACATACGTATTAAAACCGAAAATGCATCATGAATCAGTTGAAAATATGGTAAACCAAACATGACCCGAAATGAGTAAACCTCTTATCAACAAGGAATCCATGATCACTAACTTCATCCTCCGGTCCTGCAAATAATAAGATATATACTAGTGGATGATTCACGCTTCGTTATTGAGGTTATTGGTAATCGTTATTGAGGTTATTGGCGATCAGTCTGACATACCTTAACCCTGGTTATTGGCCATCCAAATGAAATATTTGTACCATTTTCTGATTTTTCTAGCTTGTTATTCAACTAGTGATTTTTCCTATGATTTGAGTGTAGCGAATATTTTATAGGATTTCTTTCATTCGTTCATTGAAAAGTCAGCCTGAACATATTATTGTTTCGGGTAACCACCATCCCTCTTTCATAACATTCGTTCTTACACCCATTAAGTTCCTTAAAACTTCCACAAGCTTCCTCCATTTAACAAAATACTATTCTTTTTTCTCCTATAAATTACTTCGAAACATCCACTCATATCACAAAATTTTGTCACAAACAATGACTAACGAATTAATTTTTTTTTTATATATATATATATATAACTATATAGTGTTTTTTAACTAAGACCGATTAAGAAAAAACTTGTATATTTTGAATAAATTTTTATTACATTTGATTAGGCACTATTGCATTTATTTATAAGAAAAATTAATCAATAATATATAAATTAAATAAGTATGTTCAGAGTTCTTTTTAAAATTAACTAACATATTAATGAATTTTGGTTATAATGATTACAAAAGTGTAGTAATAATTTGGTGCCATGTGTCATTATTTGAGATTATGTGAGGATGATGTGTCACTCTAAGAAGTGAGTTTATTCTTCTTTATATATATACTAGATTATTGGCCCGTACCTTGTGCGGGCGGTAATTTAAATTTGTATGTGATACTTAGTGCAAATGATTAACTACAATTAATAATTGTAAGTAATTAAAAGATAATTGCATATAGGTTTGTATTTGAACAGGGGCGGATCCAAAAATATTTTTCAGCGGGGGCACAATCTTATATATTTATATGTATTTTTATTAATATTTTGTAAATAAATAAAACTATCAAAATAAGTTTTACTATCAATTATAACCTAAACTATAATTGTCTATTAAAAATATTTATCATTAAATACGTATAATTTATTCGTATTTGAGTAACAAAAAACAGTTTAAAGTAAAATTTAAAATGAAACAAGCATTTATTTAGACAAACTAAACACCTTTTTGAATCAAAATAAGGTTATAATCTTCAGATTTAGAAAATTTAAGGTAAATCATTATAAAATTAGGCAACAAAATTAAAACAATTTGGTAAGTTTGTGAATTCAAAAACGGAATGGGTGCAAAAATAAATTTGATTGTGGGGGCAATAATTTACTGTTTAAAGAAACTACTCTAATTATCAAAAAATTAATGGGTGCATTGGCCCCCACCTCGCCTTAATTACATCCGCCCTACTTTGACAAAACTACATAGTCGTAGTATTATTGATAAAAATTTTATTGTACCAAAATTATTAACTACAAAGAATTATCAAGTATTTCCTTGTATTCGACATTGGTAATCCTTTTTTGCAGCTTCTCTTCCTTATCTCCTATTAGAATTTTTTATTCCAGACCTACTCTTCAAAGTGCAACATATAGCTGTTCGTGAGAAACAATCACATATTCATTTGGCTCTTATTAATTCTCATTGAAAATGTTAAAGTCACCGGAAACTTCCTTCCTTCGACACATGTAATAAAATAACTACACATCCGGAAGGTCACAAACATTCTAGGTATTAGAACGGACTTATCGACCAAGCTATCACTCTCCGTAATAATTATAGATTGAAGAACATGCTTAGTTATCTGAACAATAATAAACCAAGTGTCATTACATAATTCAGTCTTAGAATCAATATTTCTAATACACATACCAGGAAAATGATATACATTATTCTTAAAATAATTAAGCTTCCATCAGAAAAGATCTAAAAATCGAGGAAGCATGCCTTTGCAAGAAACAATCCGTAATCTATTCTCAATGTGTTGTGGTTCTTCTTCCACATGTCTATTATTTTAGACACTTCGGAATCTGGAAAACCAAATCACCACCTTTATATACAGAATATAAAAAAATGGATAAAAAAGCTAGAAAAAATGCACATGTTATGTATCATCACATACATAGCAAGCGGGGTACATTCTCTAGGGAAAAAAATTCTAATCGACAGGTCATACATACATAAGTACTTTCAGAAGAAAATTTGGCCATCCTCAAACAATGGAATTTTGGCATCTTGCTCTATTACGACTATGAATATAGATACCAATGATATTTATTAATGCAGTAAACTGAAATGAACAGGTTATAAAAATCATGCAGAGCAAACCAGACCTTCACAGCCTGAGGAGTGAGAATAAAAATTCGATTTGAACACAATTCCACGAAAACAACCTACAATCATTATCCAGGTGATTAGACATGGATAAAGATATTACAATTCACTCCTGAATCAAACTTTAAAAGACAAGAACACGTGGTTTAGCGTAGCAGATTATAGCTTCAACTTCTCGACATAATCCCTATAAAAAAAAATACAAAGGTTAAAACAACAAATACAAAGGTTACATGAAGAGATCGTTAATAACTTGGTTGCGCTAAGGTTTAGAAAAAAAGTAGAGGAAATTGATGAATCAAGTTTTAAAGCTAATAAGCAAGCTTGGAAACAGAGCGTTGAATTACTTCACTGCTTGTGAAGATGACATCAAAATGGTCTCAAGCTATGATGATAGCCAACATAATAAGGTCAATGAGGAGAGACTCAAACACTAAGCTCGTGGTCTGCCGAAGCCAAGCTCATTCGAGACACGGACACTAATATTATACACAAATAGACATTTGACTTTATAATTAAGTTCAAAAGAGTAAGCTTAACAATAGGTGAAAAGGATGTCGATGATACCTTATCGCAGCGTTTATTCCAGTGAACAACATGGCCTCCCACCCATTGATATTCATGCTGAAATATAAATGTTAGAAAGTGGATACAAACAAGCAATTCTAAAACTTTTTGTCAAGATCCTTGTGAAACTAACCATATAGAAAGGGAATCAACGGCGATAACAACCCTGTCAAGATGACCAGTAAGGACGATGATATACTCATCATATACCTGATTTCAAGACAACGCATAACAGATGATGCAATGGACAGTCTAACAAACTCCCATATTTCTTTAAAAGCCAACCAAGATAAACTGCACTACAAGAAAACAAGCGATTTACGAGGTCAATATTTGTCGCATGTGACGACTTTGCGACGAAGGTTATTGCGACGAGTTATTTATAATATTAAATATTAAATATAAANGCAATATTCGTCGCATGTGACGACTTTGCAACGAAGGTTATTGCGACGAGTTATTTATAATATTAAATATTAAATATAAAATTAAAATTAAAATATTAATTAATTAAAATATTAATATTTTACAAAAATATGAAAATTAAAATTAAAAACATAAAACTACAATTGTTCGAAGCCCTCTTCTTGTCCGACTCGGGGTGCTGCCAATATTCGACAAGATCCTTCCAGACGTCTGTTGACAACCAACGAGGCTTCGCGTCGTCTCCCTTCTNAAGCCCTCTTCTTGTCCGACTCGGGGTGCTGCCAATATTCGACAAGATCCTTCCAGACGTATGTTGACAACCAACGAGGCTTCGCGTCGTCTCCCTTCTCGAGCCATTTCC
>OVAP01008164.1:0-10123 GCA_900406295.1 Aurinia saxatilis
ATTCTTCATATACACATTCTATAAACTCTCAATCTCAAATATTCTAACAGTGTAATCCTCATTTGTTTGTTCTTAAGTAGATTTGATTGAAACCTTGTTCAAGAGAATGAGTTCACATTTCTAGAAGCATGATATGCTTCAGCTAATGCTTTAGGCTCACTTTGTCGATGAGAGTAGATATTTGGGTGGGAAGTTATGTTACCTCTTCTGTTAATATACCGAGATAAATAGCTCATGGAAGTTTTGCGGTTGTTGAGTGTTGACTGTCTCTAGGCAAAGCAAAGCTTGTTTGCTTCTTTTATGCTATTGCATGAATCATGCTAGACTTCTTGAAGGAATGTTGATGGTAATCTTTGAAATTCTGAACTGGATAGGATAAAATTGGTTGTTTTGAATGCAGATAGTAGTAAATAGAGTTCGTGTATTGAATGATTTCTCGACTAAATCCACTGCTCTTATGTATTTCCCATTTCTTGGCCATATCGAGACTTCAAATGTATTGAGTTTGCTTAACCGTAATCTTCGTTCCTCTTTGTGCAGTTTTGAAGCAATGGAATATGCTTAGGCGCCTTAACCGCAATAATAGTGTAACGTTGCGTAACTGTTTGCTCCGACATTTGCTCTGCCTTGTCTGATGAATACAGACCACAACTCTTTTAGCATGAACCGTCTTCTTTTTCCACCAGTCGGAACTCTCTCTCTCTCTCTCACAAACAATGTGCGAACCAGAAACACTCTCTTCTTCTCTCCAATTTGTCTATCTCACTAACAACGTGCGATTGGACTTGTTATTTCTCAATCAATAGTTGGTAGTTAGGCTGATCGTACCAGTTACAATCTTTATTTACTTTTCACATAAAGAAAAATGCTCCTCTTATTTTTTCTTAGCTTCTCTTTTTCTTAAATGCCCTTTTGAGTAAGAGAGTCAAACATACACTTATGAAAGTCTACAGTCAGAGTGGGGTCCCCTATTCATAAGACTTGCACTTGGTCAACTCGGTAATGTTTCTATTTCTATATAAGAAGATGGGACTATCTGCATATAGAAGTTTCATTCTTGTTTTCTGCTTTTAACTTTTGGAAACATTAACATTTTTCTTTAATGTACACTGTACTAACAAAAGTTTTAACATATATTGTTTAACTAATCATCGATTAACCTAAACAATTTGTAAGAAAAATATAAAATATTCTTTTAACAGAACTCTTATACAAATTTCATATCTTTTAACGTCTCCATCGAACAATCTTTGACAAATTGATTGATGTTTTCAGCTGGGGATGTTCAATCTGGTCCAACTGAATTGAACCGAACCAAACCAAAATAAATAATATGGTTTGGTTATAGTTATACCATATTAACCATATGGATATGATTTTATAAAAATTGTGGATATGGTATGGATATAAACCCAAAAAACTGATTAAACTGAAAGAAACCGATTACTTCTGATATATCAATAAATATTCTATATATATATTTCTATTATGGATATAAATTGCAGGGATTTAATCAAATATACCCAATTTTTTATACATGTAATCACATATACCCACCCCTCCTGATTTTAATCACTCAAAACATTAAAAAATCTAAAATACCCTTCTCTCCCGTTCACAATCAAAACATCGTCATCTTCTTCTTCACTAGCTTCCGGCGAAGAAGACTCGAAGTCTGCCGACGATCGCTGAGTGCAAAGGCGGAGGATACGAATCGGTCGCTGCAGATCTCGACGGTTCTCTGCTTCTCTCGCTAAACTCCTTCCTTACTTCATGCTCATAATACAAAAGCACCATTGAAGCAGGTAGTCACCTCTGTGGCTTAATCCTCCTCCTATCTCTATCAATCATCATCATTGCTAATCTATTCGTCTTCCAATCACTCGATATTCAAAATTTTCATCTACATCTCCTTCGCCGGTTTCAAAATCCGCAACATCGGACTCGACATTCCCATAATCCATCGTTAGTCTCTCTCTCTCTCTCTCTCTCTCTCTCTCTCTCTCTCTCTCTCTCTCTCTCTTTCTCTACTTTCTCTGATTCGATTTTTGACTTTAATGAAGTTGATTTTGGTTATAGATCGTCGGATTGGATTGTTTTTAATGTGTTATGTTTGATGCGAAGATGATGCTTGAGAGCTTAAGATTGTTGGTGATTCGTTGAACAGAGGAATGTATGTATCTTTTGTATCTTTTGTATTCTAAGTCAATGGATACTTTTGCATCTCTCACCGTCTTCTCTCTTAAGGTACTTAGATGCAGTTGAGCTTTTGGTTCAGATTTAGTATGAGGATGGGAAGATCAAGGTTGGATTTTAAAAATCTGGTTGCTGTTCGGGTGTGTTTGTGTAGGATTACAATGCAACGATTGAGTTCTGTTGGGCACTAATTCTGCTAGAATCGAATTCGGATTATGCTTCTTTATGATTTTGCCTTTGGGTCATGCAGTTTTGAACCCATTTGAGTGTAGTTTATGATGTTTATTTGGGTTCTTGACTTCTGCAGATTGAGTTTAGTTTTTGATGTTTATTTGGGGTGTTGATTGATTAGCTTCCTAGACTATTTCAGTTTCTATAAGTCAGAGAAGAGAGATCTAAAATCAACTGTAGAAAATTTCAAGAGTCTGAGACTACCAAGGATCCTGTCACTGAACTTAGTAAGAAAATGCAGAAACAAGAGATTGGTACAGGTAACAGAAAGCAAGAAGGAAAAGAGACCAAGTGCAGCACTTGCAACACCTTTGTGGGGAAGGCTAAACAGTACAAAGAGCACTGCAAGAGTGAATGGCACAAACACAATCTGAAGCGTAAGTTACTGCGGAAAAATGCATGGCTGAGATAGACATGGACGACTCCAAAGCAGATTGGAAAGACTATTCGTTCTGAAATAAAAGCTTATAAATAAATTAGAAAAGACTTATAAAATTTCAAAACACTTATAAGACATTTCTTAAAAATTTTATAAAAATTCTAAGACATTTCTAAGAGGCTAATAAAAATTTTAAGACATTTCTAAAGCATTTTTAAGAGGCTTATAAAATTTCCAATACTAGGCTTATAAAATTTGTTGACAAGATTAGGTAACGTCTTCACATCATCATCATCATCAATGTTATAATTGTACGCTTATACTTAGAAAATGTAATTGGTCTTATAAATACTTTAGAATTTCCTTATATATATTTAGAATAATCTTATAATTTCTTTAGAATAACCTTATAAATGTTTTATAAAAAGCTTATAAATGGTTTGTAATTTACCTATAATTTCTTTAGAAATTCCATATAATTTCTTTATAAATTCCATATAATTTCTTTAGAATAATCTTATTATTTATATAATTTATTATCACAGACTTTATTATTGTAACTAGTATAAATACACACTCTATAAGAGAAAGAGATGTGACTTGTATATGGAAAAATCATAATAAATAATTTGTGTTATGTAAAAGAGCCTATAAATGTTTATAAAAAGGGTACATTTAATTTTTCTTATTCTACAAAAAAGACTTTTGTATATGAACATTTTCAATTCTTGTTTACATGAACCATTTAGCATAACACCATCCTGTGAAAAAACAATGAGAATATGTGGTTATGGAATTAGTTTTTCTCCTACTTATGTGACAACAAAGGTGATCATTATATATATAGTAAAGACAGGGATACAAGTATGCATGACAGCATAAACACACTTGGAAACAAAAGGAAACGACAAGTGAGAACGAGTTAAAAGTGCTTCCACGGATCTTTGCATTGATAAAAAAATTAGAACGTTGAACCACTTTTCTTCTTTTCTTCATGCAAAAGCCCCCTGTGACCATTGTACTCCTTAAACCCTCTTAACTTTCTTTCCTCTTTGCTTGTTAGGTACTTTACCTCTACTCCCATGGAGTTTTAATGGGTTTCTGCAATTACATCATAGCAAGTATCAAGTCACATTTCCATGGGATGAAAAAGCAACATCACACATTAATGTTCACACCAAAGATATTTCCTAATAATAAAGGTAACACAATCATTGTCTAACACTAACAGATACTCACTCACTTCATGGATCAAAAACAGTGCGCCACGATATCTCTCTTTGCCTAAAACAAATAGTGAAACCTATCTCAAACAAACGATTTCTTGTTCACTTTCGAGAGATTCCAAACATAAACATTTATACATTACACATATCAAGATTCCTAAACTCTAAGGACATCACTTCACACATAGAAGCAATCTCTCATAAAAACACAATTAGCCAAAACTAGAGACGAATCACAAATATTTCACTAATAGAACTCAATCTAAGAGATGAACCACAATGCATAAACCTAATACAAGCTTCCAACAACGGGTAAAAGAGAAGCCTTAGTAATATAATTGGGACTATATATTCAAAAGCTTAGCAAATAGCAATCCTAGGATACGAAACGCTCCAATAAGTTGGGTATATTTGTCATTCTCTCTAAATTGCAAGAATCTTAGGTAGAAATAGTATATAGAATATAATTTTTAGAGCTAAAGTCCTAATGAAGTTCTTATAAATATAAATTATAAGAAACTTTAGCTAACGGTAACTTCATTATTCAAAAATTATTACTCCACTATTTTTTGTGTAGTAAGAGGTAAAAATAATCATGGTTACTACCGAGTTTTGTTTATAAGCCATATGTTTTTTTGTGTATGATCTGAGGAGACGAGAGATAACAATTTATATGAAAATTGATCGAGTGAAATATTTCAGTTTTCATTGATATACTTTTGAGATTTTAAATTTTCATTAAGTTTATTTCGTTGTTGACCGGACCGTGCTACACGCGGAATGTAGTACTTTTTAAATTTTTCATTGGTTTTGTTATCAGGATAACGATGTCTCACACATGTTTTTGTAATTGTAGTATACATTTAAAAAAGATTTTTTCATGTTGTTTAAAAATATCTATTACACATAATCTCTACGATTTATATGATTTGCTATTTGAAAGTGTATTGAAAAACCTTTTGTCATGTTGTTTTGAACACTATGTTAGTATACGATCATGATTTTTGTTTAGTTTTTATTTAATTGTTGTATTTAGTGATATTAATATTTTTTAAGTTAATAGTTTATGGCTTGTGTTGGATAAGATAATTCTTGATAGAGATAATTATATATCTACTACAAATACGAAGTTTAATATCTTATTATAAATGAAATTGATTTTTTTTTCAATTTCTTACTACCATGAAAATCTGAAATAGTTGCTAATCATTTTCGAATATGTAGATATTCCTAAGATCAATTTTTTCATTTTCCACGTATTTATATTTCTTAGATCTGAATATTTTTCGTCTGAGTATTTATTTTATTTTTTATCGCCTATCGTTAAATTTAGAAGAGAACTAATGTGTAGCATAACAATCATGCAAAGGAAAATAAACCTTCCCACAGATCCAAAATTAAACTTCAACACAATCACAATCTAACTCTTATATAAAAAATGTTCAATTGCTCCCATTTGTTTCCCTACTTATTATATGATGAAACTATGCTGGTCCACCAAGTACTAAATACGAATAAAATCGTCCATCTCTTGTCGTTTGGGATTTCAAGAGTCTGATTATCTCTCCAGTCCTCTTGCATTTTTTTAATTTATATTTTCTACGTATTTAAATTTGTTCATTTTGAATATATGTCATCTGAGAATTTTTTTAATCTTCTTTTGTTAAATTCATATAGCTAATGTGTAGCATTAAAAACTTTCCCACAAAACAAAAATTAAACTTCAACACAATCACAATCTACCTCTTAAATAAAGAGTGTTATATTGCTCCCATTTGCATCCCTACATATTCTATCATGAAGCTATGCTGGTCCACCAAGTGCTAAATACGAATGAAATCGTCCATCTTTTGGCGTCTGAGATTTTTTATTTTTTTTTATCTTCTTCTATTTTATTCGTAATATAGCTAATGTGCAGCATTAAAAATCATGCAAAGGGAAACAAATCTTTCCACAAAACCAAAATTAAACTTCAACATAATCACAATCTAACTCTTAAATAAAGAGTGTTCAATTTCTCCCATTTACCTCCTGACATTTTTTTATCATGAAGCCATGATTGTCCACCAAGTGCTAAATACAAATGAAATCGCTCATCCCTTATCCTCTAAGATTTCAAGAGACTATCTCTCTAATCCTCTTCCATTTATTTTTGTTATATTTACCACATATTTAAATTTGTTCGTTTTAAATATCTGTCGCCTGAGTTTTTTTTATCATCTTATATTAAATTCATAAGATAGCTAATGTGTAGCGTTACAAATCATGCAACGGGAAACAAACCTTCCCACAAAACCAAAATTAAACTTCAAGACAATCACAATCTAACTCTTAAATAAAGAATGTTCAATTGCTCTCCTTTGCCTCCCTACGTATTCTATCTTGAAGCCATGCTAGTCCCCCAAGTGCTAAATACGAAACCGTCCATCTCTTGTTGTCTGAGGTTTTTTAATTTTTTGGTTTTCTTTTATTAAATTTATAAGATTAGCATTACAAATCATGCAAAAGAAAACAAATTTTCCCACAAAACCAAAATTAAACTTTAATACAATCACAATCTAACTCTCAAATAAAGAGTGTTCAATTGCTCCCATTTGCCTCCCTACTTATTCTATCATGAAGCCATGCTGGTCCACCAAGTGCTGAATACGAATGAAATCATCCATCTTTTGCCGTCTAAGATTTCAAGAGACTGATTATCTCTCTAGTTCTCTTCTATTTATTTTTTGTTATATTTCTACCATAAAATTGAAAAAATATTCCTTCCCCCACTTTATTTTATATAACTGAGGAGTATAAATAAAATAGGCAATATATTAGTATAGATTCCATTAAGAGATAAGCCCCTTTTCACATGCCCATGTTCAAAAATATCCCCTTTTTTCTTTTTAAAAATACGTTTTTGGATATAGGATTGATTTAAGTTTGAATTTATGGCTAAAATCTTATAGGATTAAGGTTTAGTATTTTAATAACTATTTGGGTTTATGTTTAAGGTTTTAGGGTTTATATTTTAGGAGTTTTTTATTTATTAAGACTTAAAAAAAATTTAGGGTTCCTAAACCCTACATTATAGAATAATTTAAAATATTTAAAATAGTAATTTTATTTAACCCTAAATTATAAATCCTAGAAACCCTAAGTCAATCATAAACTCAAAAATTTTACTAAACCCTAAGTCCTAAAACCCTAGACTCTAGAAAATTTGTAATTTGTAATGAAAAATAACTTTAGTAAATGATGTATTTTTGCAAATATACCGAAAGTTGTAGTTTAGAAACTGAGTGATTTAAAAGTGATATTTCTTAAAGTTTCCCAATTTAGATTAAAACTAATATATTTTCAAAAATAGCTAAAAATGGGTATTTATGAAAATGGCAGAGTAAAATGGGTAGTTTTGAAATTGGGGAAATTTCAAAAATGCCCCATTTACTCTACCCTTTTACAAATACCCTTCTTTTTTGCTATTTTTAGCTATTTTTGAAAAATATATAGTTTCAATCTAAATCATCATTTTTAATATTTTAAAATATTGTATAATGTTTTATAGGGTTGTAGGGTTTAGAATCTAGGGTTTAGGATTAAAACCCTAAATCCTAAAATTATAAACCCTAAAAAGGTTTTAATATTTAATAAATCCAAAACTCCTAAAATATAAGCCCTAATACCTCAAACATAAACCCAAATAGTTTGTAAAACACTAAACCCTAACCTTACAAGATTTAAGCCCTAAATAAAACCTTAAATCAACCTTAAATGCAAAAAGGGTATTTTTGAAAGACAAATGAGAGTATTTTTGAAAGGACGCATATTGAAAGGGTCATTTCTTAAAATTTCTCTTTGAAATTTTCCCTTGGATTAACTAATTTTGTTATGTGTAATTTTCATATTTCTCTACTAAAAGAGTTCAATATAAAATTCCAATTCATTGTTATAGATATATTAATCTTGGTACCCTATGAGTGTTTTAATTTTAGAATTTGCAATTTTATGATTTAGATTCCTTTCAAGTCATTGCTTAATATAATTGTTTTCAGCAACTTAAATATTGATTATATCGGTTTAGAATCATTACTTTATATTAATATAAAAAAACTTAGTTTTAGATTGTGAATTTTTAATACTAATATTTAATGTGATTTATATATTTTGAGAGGTGATATCATGAATGACTTTTCAAATTTCTTTTGTAACTGAATATATTAGTACAAAAGTATAATTAAAATGTTAAGTAGATGTTGAATAAAATTATTTTGTAAAAAATTAGTATGAAAATAATGTGCTATCCATATGGATGATGATGTGTCATCACCAAAAGAGAAAAAATTAACTTTATGTATATAGAAGATTATTTAATGTTAGAGAATTTTTTTTGTTTTGTTATAGTTTGGTTGATTTTAATTATTATTAATTATGTTATAGCTGAGATCTAGACAAAATGAAACGAAAAAAAATGCAAATATCGTTTTCAGTTCAAAACCGAATAAAATCAAAACCTAAAGTATACAAACCGAACCAAACCGAAATAGATATGGTATCAATATGGTAACTAAATCCCTTAAATTGGTAAACCGAAAAATTGAAAAACTGAACCAAAACCAAACCGAAAACCGGATTAAACACCCCTATTTTCAGCAGTTCGGCTTGCAGCATTCCCAAAGGCCATTGTAATATGCTTTTTAGTTTTTACCTTCTGTTGTGAATAATGTGGTTGTGAGTTTATTTCATAAGAGAGACAAGTCTTATATAGGTTACATGATTATGGTTTAGGTTCAGTCCCTATAGTGGGCATCCACAAATGGGTTCATAACACTCCCCCTTGGATGACCATTATTACATAACATTAATCTTTAATGTGCGTAAGATGCTGCCTCATTAAAAAACTTACCAGGAAAACCTAGTGGAAAAAAAAAACATGGTTAAGGGAAAAAGAGTGCAATACGCCTATGTCTTCTTGAAAGTAGTATCGCGAAGCGTCTTGGTAAATAAGTCTTCTAATCTTCACTTGAAACACATTTGTAGCATCACCAATCTTCTTCTCTCGATCTCAATTATTCACCACCAATCTTCTTCTCTCGATCTCAATTATTCATCATCAATACTTCGGGGATATGATACACTTTCACGTATCATTTGTAATTAAAAATTCCTCATTTTGTGTCTATCAGTTGCATGTTTCGTTGCCTCGTTAAAACCTTGTCATGGAAAAACCCAACGAGATAAAAACCATGATAAGGAAAAAGAGTACAACCACGCTCATTATCATATATATTCCTCCCCCTCGAAACATCTTCTTCAAGAGATGCATTTCGAACATATAAATACCACCCTTTTAGTATACATATGATCTAATATTGTATAATTATCATATGATCTCACCATGGACTTCTAGTCCATACCATTCTTTTGGCACAAAATATCTTTTTATAGCATTCAAACTTCAGGTTCTTTTCCATACAATCTCTTAAACATTTTTCTTATACATACGAGTTACGCTTGCTCATCAAGAAAATTAACAACTTGACTTTAATTCTTGTTATATAAAATTACATATTTCAATCATGAAATTATCATAAATTGCTTTCACATCAGTTTAAGTATGGTACTCCATGATCATTTATATGTGAGCATTCATATGGGAAAATCCTCCCATGATCTTTTCAACATAACATCAAATGTGTTTATATCTTACAATTTTACCATTTTCATTATATATTCCACCGGTTTTACACTTATAGTGTATGAACTAGTGGTCAAACGACATCTCTGTTGGAGATTAAAATATTTATGTATTGTTCCTTTGCTCTTTTGTCTCTATTTCTTTATTTTTATTTTGGCCAATCAAAATTTTGCGTTCAACAGATTTTCTTTCATGATCCTCTTACTTTTTCCTTAATATCAACTGTTATAGCATGCAAAATATTACAACGTCGATTTGCTTTTCGGTTCCATCATTCTAGACATGACATAACTAGCTAGATATTTTCTTTTTACAGGTACCTGAATTTCAATCTTTGTCATGTGTATATCTCTTCTGGAGACCTGATATATTGCATTTTAGGACCTTTTTCATAGTTGTTTTTCATTCATT
>OVAP01008165.1:0-10123 GCA_900406295.1 Aurinia saxatilis
ACAAATAATGCAAAATATAATTAAATAAAATAAATCAAATAATTAATAATAGGTTATCGAATAACAGTTTATTCATAGCGAAACAAAAATGCTATGGTATAATTAAATATAGCATACAAAAAACCGCTATATTAAATGAATATATAATAACATTATACAAAAATGCTGTCTAATGTCTTTGNTGAGGGCTCGACGGTGGGGCCTTCAGTGATCGGAGGTGGAATCTTTTTGTTCGTCGACTGTTCGACAGTGAGGTTGCTCTGAGTTACTTTGTTGGTTCTATCCGACATGGTCGACCTGATTTTGCGTTTAAGAAATTCTCCGAATACTCTCCTCCTACTAGAATTGTTGTAACTGAGTACGTCATAAGAGATCAAAGATAATAAAGTGGTTCGGGAATTTCCTGTGAATTCAGCGAAGGTCGGTCAAGTGATCTTTTGTATTAACGTGTAGGTCGATTGTTATGAAGGTCGATGTTTACAAGTAAGCACTTAAGAAAGAAAGAGTTAGATACATTATTAAGTCGATCTAGCTCTCTCAGTTATGCCCCCCTTTCTTGATCTGATGCAACTTCTATTTATAATCGAAGAGGGTCAACCCTTCCATCGTAGACCTTTGTAGGATCTTTATTAAGGTTTGTAGAGTCTGTCGGGAGTGCATTTGGTCTCAGTCCAAATGTAAACGCTTCCTCCTCCGCATCTACAGTGCAATGTTCCTGCCTCAGGCTCTCAAATAAAGGCGTTGACATTGCCGAGTGAGACCGAGTGGGCCGACAGTCGACGGGCCCAATAAACACGTGGGCCTCTTTCCTCAAATCAGTGGGCCGTGCGCAGCCCGTATCAAACAATATCCCCCCCCCACCCGACACTTTGACGCAGTGCGCATGGCGCGTGGAGCGGGGTGTCTTGTCTTCCCTTTATATATCCGGTTTTTTCCCTTTCATTCATCACTTTGGCGTTCAGAAGATATCGACTTAAGGTGCGTATCTCGGTCTACCTTCCTTCTTTCCTTTCTTTCTTTCCTATTTCTATCGTTGTGTGGGTTGGGGGTCGATGCCGATGTTAGATAAGTTAAGGAAACAAGATCCTGAGAGAGCGTGTCTGTCTGTCGATGATGCGGGGTCATCGACCGATGAGTCGGCCGATGGATCGGATGATGGGTCAGCCGAATTGAGTAATTAGAATTTGGATTCGTCGTCGTCGGAATACCTCGATGTTGAGGGTGACGACCGGGTGGATGTCGAGGGTGGCGATACACAAAATGTTTAGGGTGATGATCGACTGGATGTTGAGGTTCCTGATCGACTGGAAATCGTGGTTCCTGAACTGGTCGATGAGTCGGATGGCGAACTACATGTACTTGAGGTCGGTGCTCAAGAGGTGTCAATGTCGGAGGATCCCGAGGCAACGGTCTCTGACGTTTAGGAATCTGAGGGTTCCGATAAAAAGGTGATGACCGGTGGACGGGTTTCGTTGCTTCCTCAGTCGGGCAAAGGTCGTCGGGGAGCGGAGGAGGAGGCAACCTCTGGCGGCAAACGGCCTAGGTTGCAAAGTAGGTTTTTGGAAGGCCTGCCCTTGGGGCGACTATGGATACGGTGCAAACGGTTCTCCTATATCATGGTATTTCGGAGGAAATAACTTTCATGATTCCGTCGACTGATGATGGTCCCTGGACCTGTCGTCCGGGCTTCGTATGTCTGTACAAGTCGTATTTCCTCTGGAGTTGACGTTAGTTCCTCTTCCGAGGTTGCTGATCGAGTACAGCAATGCTAGGGTGTTGGTGATCTCGCAGTTGACTGCGAACTCGATCTGCAACTTCATGGTTGTCCTGACGCTGGGTGCCGAGGCTGGTGTCGACATCGACCTTGGTTTCTTCTTTGAGGAGGTGACGTCGATCTTCAAGAATCCGAAGTCAGCCAGAACGGTCTACGTGAATATGCGTAGGGGGCTAAACCTCTTCACTGGGAAGTCAGGTCGTATTAGCGACTGGCAGGAGAAGTACTTCTATGTCCAGTTGGATAAGCATACTTTTCCCGACCTCGATTTGTTGTGTCAGACGGATTGAGGGAATAGTTATGGTAGGTCATCGGGGTCTTGCTTGGTCTTGAATTGTTTCTGTTGTTTGGTTTTAATTTTTATTATTTTTCCTTTGCATATACTTTGTTTTTGCAGCTCTGCACAATACTAGTAGCTCGAGGTGACCTACAAGTTTTAATTCCGATCTTAGGAAGCTTAAAGCTCTTCCGGCTCGAGATTGGAGAAGGATCGACCTTGCTAGAATTATAAAAGCAGGCTTAACGAGTAAGTCGAGCTCGTAGATCAACTTCCTCAAATTTTGTTTTTTTTTTAAATTGTGTTGCTTTACAGAAAGATCTGATATGGCCCCTTTGAAGAAAATGCCGTGGTTGGCATCGAGGCTGGAGGGAGGGAGTAATTTGACTCCCCTCGGGGCTCAAGCAAAGCTGAGCGACGGGGATCCTAGAGCTATGGTCGAGAAGAAAGGTGAGCCGTCCGATTTGCCGACGTTAACTTGGTTGTCGAACCACAAGAAGAGGTGGTTGTGAAAAAAATGGGAAGACCGTTGCGCTTCCCGGTGTAAAGGAGAAGCTCGCTTCCGCGAAGGGTAGCGATGGAGCGTAGATGAAAGATGCACAACTGTCCCAGGCCGCGCATGTGAAGACGACTAGGGAGTCGTCGAAATTGTCGAATCTTGCGACCATTCGGTCTGAGAAGGTCGCAAAGAAGAAGGATTTAGGTGCTAAGGATCGGGCTCCTTCGGAGAAAAATTATGAGGGAGAAATGCGGGGATGGTGACCGTGTTCCAGACGATCGCCCTCCGGCGAAAAAACCCAGGGTCGATCCGCCGATGGGCTCGAGATCAGTGGTTAGGTCAGAATCGAATACTCGATGAAGGCACCCTTCGCTTTTACGTTTTCGTATGATGGTGGGAGGCCAATCACCGACTACCCGGACGAGTACGCTCGTTTCCTCGCCTTCATTCCTGGATCCGAGCATCCTTTCTGCTATCTAGAGGATTTGGCGATTGGGTCGCAGTACCGACGCATGGCGGAGGCTTTCCTTACTGTAAGTGTTTGGTCGTCATACGATCGTTGCTTATTTGTTGGGTGGTAGAAGTCTTATGCATTGGTTTTAGTCGTGCATCTAATGATGGAGGCGAACCGGTTGACGATGATGTCGACCGTTAAGCTGCAGAAGGCTGGAAATGACGCGCAAAAGCTGCTCAATGTGGCGTAGGATCAAGAGGCGAGGTTAGAAGCTGTCGGGCCTTCATAGAGTGTGCTAGAGAAGAAATTGTAGGAGCAAGCCAAGAAGCTTGTGAAGAAGGAAAGTGTTCTCATCGAACAGGGGAAACGGGTGGAGGCATTAGAAGTCGACCTTGCGACTGCTCTGTCATAGAAGGATGTTCTCCAGAAGAGGGTCGTAGAAGGAGCTCGAGCAAAAATAACTCGACTTTGAGATGTTGCTCGCTCAGGCGCATGAGTAGCCAGAAAAAATCAAGGAGCGGTTGATTGGGATGTGTACACGGCGAAGGTCGGGATGGTCGACGCCTTTGCCGGTCATCTTGGCTATCTAGAGACGCACTTGAAAGAGTGCGACTTGGTTAATGAGAAGTCGCTCTTGCTGAGTCAGGCCACCGGTACTCGGGACACACTCAAGTTTTTTATGGGTCGTGATAAATTAGAGGTGAAGGAATCGACCTTAGAGGAGCTTAAGGCGACTAAGGCCGGCCTGGAGGCCGAAATAAGTGAGATGCCCCTTCGTGATGTGGACAAGGGGTACTTCGCGTGAATCCTGGAGGAACTGAGGCCGCTACCCCCAACGCGAGGGCCTCATGGATCGAATCAAGAAAGTCTCACGCCTGCGAGGGCGCGAGAAATGATGCAGGAGGGGCAAGGCGAGCTTGGTGCATAGGGTTGTCGTCCATTATTTTCCCTGTATTGCTTGTAGTTTCTATATCTCTTCTCTTCCTTTTTTGTATGTTTTTCGAACAAGATTTAGGTCGCCCGGATGTTGATTACGTCATTGCCCGGTGTCAACTTTGGAATATATTTTTTGTGGTGTTTTTTTTTTTTTAAATTTGATGTTCAAACCGTAGTTGATATGAAGAGAGCATTGCGCTCGATACGTAGGGAGACAAATTTGATCTAAATGTTAGAGCATTGCACTCGATTCGTAGGGAGACAAACTTGACCTAAATGTTAGAGCATTGCACTCGATTTGTAGGGAGATAGACTCGACCTAAATGTTAGAGCATTGCACTCGATTTGTAGGAAGATAGACTGGACCTAAATGTTAGAGCATTGCATTCCATTTGTAGGGAGATAGACTCGACCTAAATGTTAGAGCATTGCACTCGATTTGTAGGGAGATAGACTCGACCTAAATGTTAGAGCATTGCACTCGTATTGTTTTGGAAAAAAATTAATTTTTTTATTGGTATAGTTGTGCCCGAAGGCTGCCTACGTACCCGTGTTACATTTGTAAAAAGTCAATCGTAGTTCGGAGACATTTGCGAAAAGAAAAAAAATTTGTTGAATGGAAAGCCTTGGTCGGCGTGGTAGCGTTGTTGCTCAGAAGTAGTATCGCCTTAGGTTCATTGAGTTCCAGGGGTGATCGATGGCTTCTACGTGGAATGGCTCATGGAGTTCAGGGGCGTCTTCGAGGCCTTCGTCTGTGCTGTCGATGACGCATACGGTGGTTGGAGGTTCGATGCTAGGTTGGTCGATGCTTTCGACCGGAATGATCCGCCGTTGAGTTGGCTCGGAGGTAGAAGCGAGGGCGGCGAGTACGTCAGCGGAAGTGTTATCGCCCCTTAGGATCTAGGTCAGCGTGAACGAGTCGAATTCCACCGATAGTTTGCTGACGAGGCCGAAGTAGGCGTCGATTCGATCGTCCTTGGTATCGTACTCTCTGCTTAACTGATTTGCGACCAACTGTGAGTCGCAGAAGGCATTGAGCCGGCGAACTCCGATTCTCAATGCCAGACATAGACCCGCGACTAAGGCTTCGTACTCGGCCTCGTTGTTTGAGGTGTTGAAGGCGAGGCGGAACGATTGCTCGAGGATGTCTCATGTAGGAGAAGCTAGGCGGATCCCGACTCCCGATCCGTGTTGCGACGACAAACCGTTGACATGTAGCGACCACGCGTCGCTGATTTCCTCGGAGTTTTGCTCGAGGGGGAGCTCGACGATAAAGTCCGCGAGTACCTGAGAGTTGGCGCTGGTGCGACTAGGGTAATCGATATCGTATTCGCTGAGTTCGACTGCCCACTTGGCCATTCGCCCTGACTGGGTCAGACTGCGCAAGATGCTTCGCAACGGATAATTGTTGCGAACATCTATGGTGTGCGATTGGAAGTATGGTCGTAATTTTTTAGCCGCAACCACGAGGGCGAGGGCAAGTTTCTCGAGGGAGCTATATCGAGTTTCGGCATCATCGAACGATTTCTTGGTGTAGAAGATGGGTTTTTGCTCGGCGCGGACTTCACGGACGAGCACGCCGCTGACTGTTGAGGTGCTGACGGCGATGTAAAGGTACAACATTTCCCCTTCTTCCGGTTTGTTTAGGACCGGAGGCGACGAGAGGTATTCCTTGAGTTCTTGGAAGGCGGCATCGCATTCTGGGCTCCACTCAAAATGCTTGTTATTTCGCAGCATTTGGTAGAAAGGGAGGCACTTATCAGTCGATCATGAGATAAAGCGATTTAAAGCCATGATGCGACATGTGAGTCATTGCACCTCCTTGATGTTGTGAGGAGATGCTAGGTTGCGGACGGCAATGATCTTTTTAGGGTTGGCCTCCATCCCCCGACGGGTTACGACATGCCCCAAGAATTTGCCTGAGGTGACGCCGAAGGAGCACTTGGTCGGATTGAATTTCATACCATACTCGTTGAGGGTCCGGAAGCAAGTGTGAAGATGTGCAATGTGATCTCCGGATTTTGCAGATTTGACGAGCATATCGCCCCTGCGTTGGTCGGTGAACATCTTGTTCACTAGGCGTTGATAGGTCGTCCCTGCGTTTTTAAGGCCGAAGGGCATGAGTTTATAGCAGTAGGTGCCGAGATTGGTGATAAAAACGGTTTTTTCCCTGTCGTCATGGTGCATCGGGATTTGGTTTTACCCTGATAAAGCATCCATGTAGGATAGGAGCTCGTGGCCGGATGTGGCCTCCACTACTCGGTCAATGTTGGGAAGAGGGAAGCTGTCATTTGGACAAGCCTTGTTGAGGTCGGTGAATTCGACAGAGACCAACCATTTGTCGCTCTTCTTCTTCACGACCAACGGTTAAACATATTTTAAACCATTTTATTGGTTGTGACGTAAACACATCATGGCATTAGCTTTTATTTCTTTCGATGTCGTTTTTGACCAATCGATGGCATTAAAAAAATCCATTCCTTTTAAATACACATTAGTATCTTAAGCCCATGTCGTATAATTCTTTCTGGTGATATCAAGGGCATAAATTTCAAACTTCAATAAGTTTGACATGATCAGTGTAATGTTAATCAATCAAACTATTAATCTCCAATTTAGGGATAATTCATTTATATTTTAATTGATAAGAACTTGGAAATATTTAAACATAATAAACATATAATTTAAACCGTAACTTAGGAGGCATCACCATCCATAAATATGAACTCTCATATGATCGAGGAGGCAGAGTCTACCATATAATGATCAACTGGAGAAGATAAAGTTTATCATTCCGTAAATAAGTTTATATGATTAAGGAGGCAAAGCCTACCATATAATGTTTAGGAGATTTCGAGGAGGCATAGTCTACTACTCGATTGAAGAGGAAGCATAGGTTACAACTTCGTAAGTATATATACAATATAAAATTAAAATAAATTTTACCTCACTTTTACCATATGGAATGATAAAAGGAAATGATTGGATAGGGAGATGATCGAAGCAGTAGATAATCAGACGGAGAGACACTCATACTGATAATGTGTTATAATTTTACTATATATATATATATATATATATATGTGGTGGTATATATACTATATGTGTGGTTATATATTTATATCATGAAAATTTGAGTAAGTGGAAGTTAATGGAAACTAACGAGAGAAAATGGAAAAGAGCAAGTAGATTTATTATTCTTGTTATCGATAGATATCTTTCTTCTTCACTACAATCACCTATTTATAGTGGTGATTTGCATGAAATAAACAAACTTGTCTCTTGATTACAAAACACTTAGATTTAATGGAAGTATAATTAGTGGCACTTTCATGGCAAGATTAGCATGAGCCACTTGGTAAATTAAGAGATTACCATGTGATGATTTATTCACTCATTTTACAACAGAATAAGAATAAAATTGTAGAAAGGAATAACTTTCCTTAGAAATTTAGACAGTTTTTTTACAGATCGCGTGAAATGCAAAAGCATACATTTCATCTAATGTAATGCATTTGGCCTTCCCGAACTGATTACCACTGAAGGAACACCTATTTTGTCCAAGACAATTCTGCATGAGTAAAAACAACAATTTGAGAATATAGAAGATAGTCACAAGTTTTATTATTTATTTTAAACAGATTGGTAATGTTTAATTCTAACCTGTTTGACGAAACTCAAAGTGTTGGGTGCGAGACATTTCCCTGGTTTATAACTACACTCACCTCTCGTTGAAGTTTCAACGACATCACCATAGTAAGCGGCTCTGATCTCAGAAAACACAAATCCTTGGCTGCAACCACGTTCAATTCTATTGGTTGGATAATACCTGATTGCCTGGCTGCACCTTGTATGATGGGTCGGTGGACGAACACCTTGGAGAACACGTTTCTGATCATAATGACCATTGATGTTCAAAGCCAAACCAGAAACAGTAAAAATAAATATAACAAAAAGTTTAATGATTAAGCTTTGTTCACAAAAATAACGTGAAGTCTCCATCTAGTTTCCTCGTTTCTTTTTGTTCTCTTGGATACGAGAAGGATATATAACTATTTTCTATTTTTCTCTTAACTATGACTTTTGATTATGTCCTCTCCCTTTTTTTTAGTCGGGAAATTATGTCCTCTCCTTTTGGTCCTCCTTTATTTTTGGATCCTTCTTATTCTCCGAGGTGTTTGTGGAAAACATTCATTCCAAGTATGATTTTTAAAGAGTTGGTTGATTTATAAAATCTAGAAATTTCTTAAACTTATAAAAGATATTTGTTAAGTTAATTTGTAAAAGATATTTGTTAAGTTTGTAAAGAGTTTTGTATATTTGATAAATCTATTAATGAATTATATTTTTAAAATTGTGTAGTCTCATTAATTATTATCAAAGCTAAGGTTATTTATTTTCCGAATTAAAGAAGAGAAAAATGTTAAAGGCAAAAAGTAGAATAAAAAACAACCCACCAATAATGAGGTTATAAGGGATTATCTGTCCCTAAGATTACATATGATCTGTTTCTTAGATTACTTCATGACCTTTATCAAAATATTTTATTTTGTAAATTAAAAAGCAAACATTCGTCACAACATTTCATAGCATGTGCATTCTACACAAACATAGTCACCATCGAGTGACCCATTAATACAACTTTATAATATCATCACCTCTCATGAATCACAAAAGCTTATAATTATCAGTGTAATTTAATAGAGCTAGATTAGATCTCTGTTCTTTGTGCAACTTACTACTGGCCTTAATCACCTCTACAAAATGAATCAAATCATGAAAGATTTTTTTAAAAAAACTTGGTCACAATAAAAGACACAATCTTTAATAGATTAAATCTTAATATGATGGCCATAAGAGGTTCATCAATGGTCAAACCAAAAACCTTAAGACCCTAAAAACAACAAAAACACATAGTTTCAATGGCCATAACAACAAAATGATATTAGAGGCCTACACAAAAAATCGAATCATAACTACTTAGTTACTTATTGAGGAAAAATGCATCACAATTTTTAGGAGTTTCCATCATTAGACATTTTTTAAGCAGAGACGAAGAAGGCCAAGATTGTCGGAAGAAAGGAACGACTTTGCAGAACTCCCAAACGAATGAAGATCCACGTCCTTGGTACCGAACATATTCAACCTCTTGAGTCTGTGTGTTGCAGCTGAATATGTTGTTCGATCAATTTTTACAAGCCTTACAAGGCTTCATTCTTTTGTCAAAAATTGAATGAATGTGAATAAGAAACGAGTCTTTGGACTTCATGGAGAAATCTCAAATAATAAGGTTTAAAGCCTTATAATTACACTATGATGTAGTTAAGATAAAACAAGTCTTGCCAAGTTATTTGGATTTGGTAAATGGATCATAACTCCAATGGACCAAATTCATCTTATTTTTTGTTAACTATGTTTAACACAAAACAAAAATATTTTTTACTTAAAAAGAAATAAACATGAGCATCAATTAGTCCTTATATCATGTTTGACTTTGATTGTCAACATAATAATACTAATTATGTCTTTAACAATTTCTTTGAAGACATGGTCAAAGAAAAACTTGAATGTATGTGATTAATGTCTTCATTTGGCTTTTATTGAGTCAACACCATATTAAAGTATATCTAGTGAGAAAGGCTATAAAAGGCACACTCCCTCACTTCTTCATTAAGTGGTTGACAGAGACAAAATAACAACCTAAAATTTCCAGCAATCTCTCATCTTTTTTTTTTTGTTTTCTAGAAAATAAGTCTCGAGAGTCTATAGTCAAGTGTTGCGACTGTAGTCTCCAAACAGTTTTATTTTGAGATTCAGAATCTCATAAAACCGCCACACTACGGGAGATTTTATGAATTAAAGAGAGATATCAAATCTCGACTATGTGTCATTTTAAATTTGTTTTATAGATTATCGTTTTATTCCTTCTCCTTAATTTGCTTTTCTTAAATCCGGTTTTTCAGTTCCTACAATATTAATTCATAAAATTCTCAATCGGATAATTAAGATTGTTTTGACTACAATCTTAATTCATAAAATCCGCTTCCTGCTTATCGCTTGAAACGGATTGAGAATTGCGATGTTTTTTTTAAACGATTATTCTTTGAAATATTTCTGCAGATGTTTTCAAATGCTTTTGCGGAAGGTTTCAAAATCTGTAATTCAAAATTTTAAAATAAATTT